>VWYO01009189.1:150874-173885 GCA_013400275.1 Rhadina sibilatrix
TTTTTTTTTTTTTACTTAGAGGAAGGAACCCTTTGGAGAATGATGTCACCTGCACCTCAAATACTCAGAAGTTTTTGATCATGAGTTTTAGATGGCTTCAGGGTCAGGCTTGCTGATTTACAAAGCGCACACACACTCTACAAAACTTGTAAAATATGGAAGCGATTTGTGTATGATTAGGAGAGGTGCTCACAAGCTTGAAGCTTTGGGGTTTTTTGCTGTGTCTTTAAAACTTCTCAGTCTCAGGGGCTTTTTACTATTTTGTTTAAGCAGACACAAATGCTTTATGTGAAGCACAAGGCTTGGAGTGCAGGACTAAGTAGCTCTGAGAAGTGATCAACCCTAAAAGCAGCTTCTTGTGAGATCCCTTCTCAGTTTTCCCTGACAAGGAGCCAATGCAGAGCACCCTGCCTCTCCTGTTCCTGACAGCCCATCTGAGACCATGGCCCTACGATTTCCAGACTGTAAGAACAGGATCGTGCTCATGCCCTTTCCAAGCAGTGATGGCAGCTGTAGTCATGGGAAGACAACAGCTGAGTTGGCAAGCCCAGCAGCCCCGAGGGGCAGGCTGTGCCTCTCCGACCTTTACAGTGGGCTCAGCTCCCCCTCTGATGCGGCTGCCAGCGGGGCAGAGCCAAAACATCCAGGCAGATTTCCCTGAAAAGGTCAAAGCAGTGCAGCTCGGTGGTGCTGGCAGGGGAATGGCAGAAGGGGATTTCAGCCTCGTTTGTGGACAACAGCTGTGGGCTGGGAGCTCACCCTGAATACTGGTGCTGGCTGTGGGGGGACCCCAGCTACCGCCTACCCCAATGTGGGCATTTTGGGGCCTGGGGGGGTGCCCCAGCATTCTGCACAGGTTGCTGGGGGCCTGGCAGCCGCAGTTTCCTGCTGGGGCAGGCGGCAGTGCAGGGAATGATCCATGGCCACTCAGCGGGGCAGCACAAGCAGCACCTCAGAAGGCAGGCACAGAGTGGGAACAGGGCAGGGGAGGCGCTGGGGCCCAGGCTGGCATGAGAGCAAGAGCTGATTGCACTGGTGCTCAGCAGGACACCCAGGACATGCTGGGGAATCGTGTGGGGCCACTCGTCCTTGGGCTGGCTCGGGGTTGACATCAATCCCCTCAAACCCCAGGGAACATGTGGATGTGCTGGCCCCCACCAGGTAGCTGTGAACTATCTCCAGACATTTTTTCTGGATGTGAACAAAGCTGTGGGAGACATGGCTGGGCCTACTGCCCTCCTGACAAGTAAAATGCTACCTAGCAGGACTTTGCATAGTTTCTCAAAAGGAAGGATTTGGCAGGACAGAAAAGGGGAAATGCAAATTTTTTTGCTTTAGTTTTGTTTTTATGTTTTTTTCCTAGGGAAGCCACAGCCTTACGAAGTCACCATTCATTTTAGCAGCCAACGCAGCTGCACACAGCAGATTTGGTGACCGGACGCTGTGGTCTGGTTGTGTGTGTAGTTGATGCAAAGCTTGGAAAATAATAAACACAAGCTTCCCCGAGCAGGGCACGTCCGTTATTGCGTGCACGCTGTAATTCAGGAACTAGCAGATGTCTGAGCTTCATGCCCAGCCTGACAGAGACACAAGAAGGGAACTGGTTCAGGGTCTGTGCACAGCTGCCCTGGTCAGATGACTCTGTCAGCTGAACCTGCCTCCAAATCAGGCCTGATTTATCATAGCTGGAACTCTGACCTTTGTCTGGTCACAAAAATACCATCTTGGAAAGATTTCTGAAGGCTTTCTAAAGAAGGAGAATGGTGGTAATAATAATTCAGGGGTGTCCCTGTAAAGGACTCTTTGCCTGCCAGCTGAGATGTGCAGCCCTCTTTCTTTGCATGCTTTTCACCAGGGCTAGTGAGAAGCAATCACATAAGATATTTTCCAGGAGTCTGTCTCATGGGGTGGTTAACATTTCTACTTGCATTTTTCTGGGGGTGATGCGGCATTGCTCTGCCTGGTGATCTTGTTTATACCTTCAGGCAAGAGCACCTTCAGGTCCACCTTCAGTGGACCTTGCCTGCAGTGTGAGTGGCTCAGACCCATGACCAGCCCATGGCTCTTTGGTGGCCAGGGTGTCATGAGTTGACAGCTGCCATCGATCCTCTGCTACAAAACCAGTGTGCATTGATAACCTCAGACCAAGCTGAGTAAGCTGGGCTACGTTTCTCACCATCAGGGCCACCTTGCTTAGAACTTAAAATCTGGGCTCAAGCTCTGCTCTTACATGGCAGGGTGCCAAAGGCTGTCTGAAGATAGCTGTGCAGATCAGCGTGGCCTGGACTTGACTACATCTCCAAAAATAGCTGAAAATGAGAACTGGAGAAGCCTGTGGATTTCCTTTCAACCTCATCTGCCATGGCCAGGCACATTGTGCTGCAGGCTGTTGTGGCCACAGCTGACTTGTTAAAATGCTCAGTCAGAGAGCCTGAAGCTGTGTAGGTAGGGCTCTGGGGTGCTGTTCCTACTCTTTGGTGAGGAAGAAAGCAGGCTACCACCTGGACTGCACCTGTCGGGTGTGAAAAAGGAAGAGTGTTTTCTTTTAAATGAAAAGTGCTGCTTAGCTGAGTTATGCATTCATCAAAGTTCCTTTTCTTTCAAAGTCCGGGGGTAATTGTCTTTGCCTACAATTGCTTTTGTGTAAAGCAATAGGGACTTCCCATTTGCAGGAAGAAGGGAGCAGAGGTTGGTGGCTAAAACTCAGGAGTGGCAACTTGGAGATATGAGCTCCATTAACCCACAGGCACTGCCATGCTGAGTTGTAATTACGGATAGCTATTAATTCTTTCCATTTTTTTTCCTCCAAAATGCCTTAATGAAAGTTGCAAATAAATCTTGAAAGACACTGTTGTCAAAGGGACCTCAGCAGGCAACTTGCAGAAAAGGCAAATGGGTGATACTTCCTTGTAAAAATCTCTGACTTGTGCTCCAAAGGCAGGCACACAAAGATGTGGGGTGTTCGCAGCAGAGCCCAGTCTAGGCCCTGAGGGAATTGTAGCTACACCTGCCAAAAATGACTTGGTTCAAGACCTTTTTCTCAACCTTCACACCACTTAAAAACAAGCAGCAAAAATGCTCTTCAGAGCAGCAGGCAGAATGCCATCAATTTGCATGGGTGACCATCACGAAATCAGGAGTTCAGGATATGGAGAGACAAGAAGAATGTGCCAGCTGGTGATCGCATAATTTGTTTGCAGTGATTCATGGTCTTCCACTTTCACACATCTCCTCCAGCCTCCTGCACGAGGATGGCCTGTCTGTGTCTGCAGTGTTCTGTGGAATGACCGTGTCTTTTGGCTTTCATGGACAGTACTCTGCTGCTCTCGCTCTGGTGATCCTGCAACTTGACAATGCCTGCAGTATCATTTCATTAATACATTGGATTTTTAACGCTTCAGTGATATTTACTTAAGTCCCGTGGCCACACTTAGGAAAAAATTGCTCCTTTCACCAAGAGGAGCCGAATGGAACGGGTGTTTCATGAAGGGAACAAAAGTTTGGGAACAGGGGAAAAGTCAAACGAGTGCAAACACTGATCAAAGCTGTTCTCTTGCTCAAAACGAATACTAAGAAAACTTGCTCAGTGGGTCATGATGAGCTCATTCAGTCCACTCAATTACTGGAAAAATCTTCCACTTTGAGCAGTATGCATGTGTCTGTGTTGAGTCAGAACCTGGCACAGCAGCTTCAGTACACATTTTTGTTATAAAAAAGTCCCCTTTGTATTTTGCAACCCTAAAAAATCCTGGCCTGGACACTTTCTGTGTTTCTCATTTTTGACACAGTAAATGTGGGCACTGCAGTGTTATGTTTCATCTGGAAGGTGATGTCTATGAGCCTAGGGTCCATTTTTCCTACCTGCAGCTTCTCAGTGCTGTACATCTTTTTATTTGCTGTCCAACCACCTTTTATTCTATATGCAAATAGCAATGCCTGAAAAGGCTGCAAGTGCATGATGGTACACAGAAATCACATTTGCTGAAAGCATAGTGGAATTTTTCTGCTGAAATTATTGGCATATTTTCAATGCAAAGCTGGCAGCTATTGTATAATGCCTCCAGCCTAGAGTACTCAGAGCCTCAGAGAAAACTATGTGTTCAGTGAGACTGAGAAAACACAGTTGCGAACACCACAGAGCTCTGCTGGGATGGGCACAGCAGTTGTGGGGAGGGATCACGGTCAAATGTGCTATTTCAAGCAAAATCTGAGATGAGGATGTGTTCTTAGCCACAGGAAGAGCGTTGTCTTAGTCAGAACAGTTAATCATGCAACACGAAGAGAAATACATACTGCAAGTCCTCATGATTTCTGTTTCCAACAGCTTTTTTCCTCCTCCGAAATGACTTGCATATATTTTGGTGCTGCTTATTTGCAACATAGTAGCATCTGCGCTCCGGCTTTGTTGATGGAAAGCTGGAGGTTCTCCGGGTGTATGAGCCATGCTTCTGTCGCACAGCCTTAGCCTCCATGTGTCTCTTTTCAGGAGGCAGGCAGACAGAGGGAAAGAGAAGGGGGAAAAATGTCCTGCTGACGTCAGTGAAGACCACACTGGGCTGGATAATATTACTGTGTACTTCAACCGCCCACTCCCTTTAATTTACTAGAAACTAAGCAAGCTGTTTTGAAACCCATCCCTTCCAGCGTTTTTGCACTGTTCTCCCTCGACCAAAGGCTATTAATTGTCAGGAGGTTGAAAGCTACCTGATTCCTTGTTCAAAGGCACTGAGACAGAGGGGATTTCCATGAGTAATAATTTCAGTCTGTGCCTGTGCAGTGCACCGTAGGCTAGAGTAAATTGATCCAGCTGCTTGCAAGACTAGATGGAAAAGTGCCCGGGGGGGGCTGGGAGCACATCACCAGATGGAGCTGGATGCTGTTGTCATCACATGGGTCTCCCCAGCTGCTGGGCATGCTCGGGCTTGACTTCCACCATGAGCAGGGAGGCTCAGCCTTCCTGTCTGCGCTGACTTGCAGTGTGAGGCAAATTCGCCAGCACATGTTGCAACGTCTTCTCTTGTAATAAAAAGGATAATTTTAGATTAGCTAGAACTGCCTTCCCCCCCTCCCCCCTCCCCTCCCTGCTCAATGTCCTCACCACACTGACCCTGGTATTTTGTGTGTGTATTTTGCTCAGCAGCAATCCTCTCTGTGACAGAGACCATAAAAGCTTCCAAGAGGCCAACTACTTCTACAAATAATAAAAACTGGCAGGATTAACCTGTAACCTGAGGCAACAAAAATACAGATTCCACTAGCCAGATGGCAGAGTTCAAAGATCCACTCACTTCCTGGCAGAGGTTGCACAAGTTATTTTTTATCCTTGTTAAAAAGAAATAAAAAGTGAAAACATAACAATAAAATGTGTGCTGCTTGCTTCTCTGGTTTTAATCACATTTGTTTTATACCTTTATGTTTTGTTATTAGACATGTTAGGAAATACATTCTTGCTTCCTTCTGGAGCTGTTTAAATCCTGCATTTTTTTTTTTGTTTTGTTTTTTTTTTTAGTTTCGGTGGTGGTGTTGTTGTTGTTGTTGTGTTTTTTTGTGGGTTTTTTTTTTTGTTGTTGTTGTTTTTTGGTGATTTTCCCGGGGTGTTCGTATGCTCAATTCAATTTAGTCTATTGGAAGAAGAAAACTACATAGGAGGAAGTAATTAACATAGCAGGAAGGGAATTCGCTTGCTTTTTTACTTTTTTAAATGTGCAATTTAATTAGAGTTTTGGGGAAAAGAGAAGATGGCACCCTGGATTTGATGGCCGAATCCTTACTGGAAAGCCCAGGGCTGGGAGTATGACAGTGGCCACCTGGTGCAAGAGCCAAGTGTGCTCAGAGGGTCTGGGGGCTGCCTGCGCCTGAGTGCTCTGGTGAGTACGCGGGGTGGGGGGAAACCTCTGTTGCAAACGAGGTGCAAAGCCATTAACCAGGTTGTCAGAGAGAGGGCTGCACCCCCCCTTGTGGGACAGGAACTCCTGGGAAAGGCATTCCCCAAGTGCTAGCATTGCATGCTGAGGGTAGGAACTGGAGAGCAGAGGCTTTCCCTCCCTGGTGCAGAGCAGCTTGCTTGGCAGAAGAAAGTCATTTTTCAGAAAGGGACATGGGAGCAGTAAAGTGGGGTGTGGTGTATTTGGGGAGCTAGTGCAGTGATGTCCCACCCATGCCCCATGCCCCACACTCCCATGGCAGGGCTGGCCAGCCAGCACTTCTGACAAACAACAAACCCACTCTGTTCCTGTGAGTCCCTGCTGACAAAACGAACACATGCAGACAGTGTGGCAGCAAGGGGACCTTACTGCACCCCTGCCAGATTGGTGGTGGTGAATTTACTGGAGAAAGGGGATCAGCACTGGTTAATCTGAGAGCAGCTCTTGGTTCTTTTTTCCCGCAAGACGGGTCATACAACTTTCTTCACCAGCCAAGTGTTAGCTGTGAGAAGAAAGGATGTGAAGTGTGAGGTGGAGATAAGCGCCTTTGTGCCTGACTGTGGTGTGGCTGTCATGAAGTGTACACAGAGGTAAATGGCTCGGCCAGCAGACTGCAGAAGTGGAGGAATAAAGTTCATGGATTGTTCTTGTGATGACTTGTCTTCCCTCGCTGGCTGGGCCATTCATGAGCACAGGGTTTGAGGTACTGGCAGGGTTTTGGAGCAGGCTGCAGGTACCCTTCAGGAGAGCAGCACTGGGAGTTCCAGGCAAGGAGTTTATGATTAATTTTGCAGGCATTTATTGTGCAATGGGAGATGGCCACCAGCCAGCTCAGAAGTTAAGCCAAAAGATGACTGTCAAATGAAACTGTTACGTTTGGCAGATCTTTCCAAAGCTGCTGTGCAAAACAGGCGTAGCGAAGCTGATTTCTGGATTTTCCAGACCCTCTGGACAGTATATTCTTGCATGGCAGTCCTCTTCGTTTTCCCATTTTGGACAGAAGAATTGAATTTGACTCACAGGCTGTGTGGATTTTAGATCAGGATTTGTTGTACAGGCAGCCCTCTCTATGCCTTAATGTTTACCTGCAAATGTCTTCTTCTGGTAATTCTTCCTTTAATGAACTTACAAGGAACCAGCTCTACTTGGCTTTCTGAAAACAAAACCATGTTTTCTTTGAGAAGCCTTTTCAGCCCAGATGAAGGGGGGGAGGAGATGAAAAAGCTGGTGGTGCGAAACGAGCTCTGCCCATGCAAGCAGATTGCAATAGAAATTTCCCCCTTGTGTGGCTTACCCTGAGCTAAGGTCAGTCAGTTAACTCTGTTTGGACACCGTCTGGCATGAATACTTCAACGATAAAGCTTAATGTGTAACCCAGGGCTTTTTTTTCTTCTGTGTCAGCAGTTGGCAGGAAGATACTGTAAATAAGGCTCCCTATGAGTAAATAGATATGTGTGGAGAGGGGAGGGGAGCACCGCAGTAAGCAGTTTTGAAATTCATGCCAGCATTGCTCCAAGTGATAAGGTTATTTGAGTAACCTGCAAACCATACGGATGCATAGGTTTCAAAAACAGGAAAGCATCTTGTTTAAAAAACTTCTGAGGCAACCCAAAGGCTTAGAAAAGAAACTGGCTGTGTGGTTAAGAGCCTTGTTGGTACTTCCTTGTTGGCCTCGGGATTGAGGTGGTGCAAGGCCTCTCGGGGGCAGCTGCAGCGGCCATGCTCACCAAGGGGCTTTTTGGAGGGATGAGAAATCTCAAAGTTTCCCTATTCATTTCCTCTTCAGGCGAGTTGGGAGGGGTTTTTTTCTCACTCCCCTTTTCAGTAATGCAATAAGAATTAAGCAAATAATTCAAGTGAGCTTGCATCCTCAGAGGATGCACTGTGTCTGAGTTCACCGTGAACTGGTGAATGTCCCCCCTCCTGGTGGATGTGGCCCTGCTGGGTCTGTGCCAGACTCCTGGCTCCTGGCGCTGCCAGCTCAGCACCTGAACAGGGGGGCCTTTGGAAGGGCAGGGCACAACACCTTTCTGAAGGGTTAAATGTGGATGTGCCGAATTTGCTGATGTTTTTGGAATGTCTGATGGCTAAGGTTCTTCATAAATAAACCAAAGCCACGTACTTTCTGTTTGACCTTTGCTTTTGGATTAAGAAAATCAGCCCACAAGATGTGAAGTTTAGTTTCTGCAGGAGAGAGAAATGCATTTGCCTGGGCATGCGTGGCTGTGGGTGCGCACGTGCCTCGAGCCTGAGCACATTGTGACCCTTGCTTGCCCTGGCACCTTGCCCCTTGGGGGTTTACAGAGCTTGTACCTAGAAAACACAAGCTTTCCTCACCTGAAATGACACAGCTGACACAGTTCCAGCATACTCTGTTATTATTTATTGAACAGGACTCAAAGCACAAAATTGGGACACAGGCTTTTTCTTTTCCAGCATGTGTGGTTTCCAGTGAAGGTCATGCTCCTCTCTGTTGGATTTGGGTACATCCATTCCTCGAGACCTTCAGAGACCCACTTGGGTCTCTTCCTAAAGGGATGGCTCTTCTTCTGCTGGAAGCAGAGGGGGATAGTTCAGTCCTAACCCGGCTTCTCCTCCCTACCTGCCTTATCTTCCAGGATGTCCACCTCAGCTGTTTCCCTCAGTGGTGGCAGCTGCAGTTCCAGCCACAGCAGTTACAACAGAGATGGCTTTGGCCCTTCAGGTCCTGTATTTTGATTGCTTCTCAACTGAAATGTCAATGGCTTCTCAGTCACTTAGAGCAAAGGAAATGTTTGAAAAACTCTAGGAAATTAATTTAACTAGACTTGGAGATTACATCTTTGGCTAGAAATTCAGGCTCCAGCCAACAGAGGGGACTTCTGCCAATTCAACTTTTGCCTTAGTCCTAGAAGCAGGCAATGAAAAGGGAGGGGGGAAAAAAAGAAAGAAAAGAATCCCCTTCATTGCCCCTTAGATTTAATTGTGTTTTTTGTAAGCCTCATAAATCCTGCCCAAATCACGTCATCAAGCCACAGGGAAACTGAAACCTTGCCCAAGGCAGGAGCCAGCAGGGCTGTTCAAGCCAGAAGGGTTACATTCAGGGACAAGTTCAATGCACTGCAGTCTTGTTTTGCTTGTCTGTGTGTGTGTGAGAAAGGCATCTGGGTGCAGGAGATGGTCCTGCCTTTTTCCTCTTTGGATGTTAGAAAAGATACAAAAGGAAGAGTGGCATGAGTGGAGGCAAAGCAGACATCCTTGAGGCCGCCCCCTAGCCTTTCAAGTGTTTTTCCTCTTGTGCTGCAGTGAGGGGGAGCAGGAAGGGAGGGACAGGGACTCACACCAAACTGGCCTGACCAAACACTTTATTTTTTCCTTTGGGCATCAGACAGACAGAGGGAGGAGGATTAAAAAACCCCAGATGTCTAAGCTGAACTGAAGGCTTTCTTACCCTTCTCTCTCATGTAATTCTTTCGCAGGTAACTCCCATCTGGGAAGAGAAAAGCAAGGTTGGAAGCTGAAACTCCGTGGTGCCTTTGGTGCCTTCCCTTGGTCCCGTGTGTGGGGTGAGTGATGCCCAGGTGAGAGATCAGCAGCACCTCCCTGGGGGGAAAATCAGGACCTCCCCACGGGCCAGCCAAAACATCACTGTTGGTATTTCATGTCAGGGGATGTACACAATAGGTTCTGCAAGGTTTCAGCAAGTGCATTGTTTGGATATTCACTGGAGCAGGGCTTGGCCCAAAGCAGTGGCTAGCACTGCACAGGGGCACAGTTGCTTGCCTGTGACATAGAGGTGTCACCTTATGCCCCACTGTGCACCTCCTTTGCCTCAGTGGCAGGCAGACCCCATCTCTCTGTAAGGCATACAGCCAGCAGCAGCAGGCTCTGACGTGGACTGAGCTATCACCAGCAGTGTTTAGTCACCCCTCTACAGAACTGCAGCAGAAGCTGAAAATGTTTGCTTATTTTTATTTGGCTTTGTCCCCTTTCTCCTGCAGGAAAATATATTTAAAAGCACAAGGGCATAAGGCTCCCTCCTGCCAAGCACCAAGCCGAGCCCCCTCCGCTCCACAAAGTCCCAGCAACCTGACCTTTGCCTTTGGTCGGGCTTTTTTCAGACTCATCATTATTTTGACTGCATTTGTGCTGTGGAGGAATGCAGGTGTTTCCTCTGTTCCCACCAGCATGCCCATACTCTGGTTTCTGAAGGGCTGGGGAGGTTGCTCCTGCGTGTCCTGTCACGTTCCAGAAGGCATTTGAGGAAAATGTGGATGCAGTTCAGGCATATGACCAGGGAAACAACACATTTGCATGCACTTGCATGTAAGTGTAATTTAGGCAGGCAATGTGCCGAGCTTGCTTGAAAAACTGGCCCATGTTTTTCCATTTGTGGGTTTGTTTTTTTTTTTAAGTTAAGGAAAGACAAACAACTTGTTCCTCTGTTTGATCTGTAATAACCTGAGCTGGTTCCCTTGGAAAGATTATTTATTCTCCTTGGCTGCTGAAGTGGATGCTGAAGTTTGAGCATCCTGAGCAGAGACGGTGTGCTTATGGGGTTCTTTGTTGCTGAAGCCTTTGTTGGACGATTATGAGACTCATTTATATAGCTGTTTATGTATTAAAATGGTTGGGTTGCCTGGAGCTACGGATAAGCGCTCCTTGTTTGACATATCTCTAAATAAATATAGAGGCACATTATTAATGGATACAGCTTTAAAAGCAAACACCCAGAGATGCACTTACAATAAGGGGAGGAAAAACCAAGGTTACATCATGTTGCTAGAAGCCAATTGCTTTGTTTTCTAAAATGTTTCTCTGTGGGACATAGATGATTTTTTGACTCATTCAGTGTTGAGCATCCAAAAAGTCTCACAGTTGTTCCAAAATTCTTTCAGCAGCATCCCACATGGCATTGATAGACGGTTACAGTGTTTTTCTGTCCAGTATATCCTTTTCCCCAAGTGGACTCATGCTTTTGTATTTCTGGAGAACTGTGTCCCTGCTGAGGGAGGAATCAGCATTTTAGGGCTTTCCAAACGACATAATTTTGCAGTCTGAAGAAGAGCAGATGGCCTGGGGCTTTTACATGTGTGTGAGTGCAAGTGTACCAATGGGTGAACACCCTGGGTCACCAGGAGAAAGTGGCAGCCTACTGCTCCTGCTGTCATGCTGTTGACCCCATAGGTGCTGATCTATAGCTGGCGCAAGAAAACATCTCCTAAGTGCAGAGCTGGTCCCCTGACAGGCAGTTATGAACTCACTTGTGCACTCTCTGCCACCCCTGCTGCACCCCTTCTCTGGAGAGCAATGTTCCCATCACTGTGTTGCTTTCTCCTCCTCCTCCCCAGCTCTCAGGCTTAGAGCCAGAAGCTCCCACCTGGCTCCTGCTGACGGCCCTGCTGTTTGCTCCTCAGCCCTACCAGGAACTGATTGTTGTTTGTTTTGGATCTAAAGGGCATGGATTCGAGCAGGGCTGTGGCTGAGGACAGGTTGTCCTGCCTCTGAACAGGGAGCTGAACCCAGGGTTCAGAACTACAGGTCAGGTTGAGAGCTGGCATCCTTCTGTTCTCACTGCAGAAAGATCGATGCTTTTGCTGCCATTTGTGCCATGGGCCAACCACCTGCAGTTTTGGATAGAGGATTCACCACCAGCCAGCTATTGCAGGGGCCAGACAGCTCTCTGCTCAGACTTCCATGCTCAGCAAAACCCATGTGACATTTGGGACATCGGACTGAGAAGTGCCTGATGATCTTCCTTGGGGAGCTGCAATGTTCCCAGGGCTGCAGGTGTATCCTGCTTTGGCAAGCTGGATGGCTGCATCCCTGCACACACCTCAATGGTGCTGTTCTGCCAGCAAAAGCCTGCAGCAGAAACCTGGCTGTAGTTTTTGTGGGCACAGGCCAGATTTCCATGACATGCCTGCTGTGCCCTGGGGGCAGGCTGGGACCCTGAACCCTCCCATGGAACAGGGAGCCAGAACACAGCAATGCTAATGCTGGCCCAAGGGGCTGTATAACTTGATGAGCCCCTTCCTGCTCTTCACTAGCTTTGGGGTCAGTTGTTTCTGCTCACCCAATTAAAAAGTAAATACACTGTGCTTGGAAAACCACTGAAGGAGTAGCTTGGCAATGTGAAGCAGTAAGACTCCTTGGTGTGGACATGCAGGAGGCACGCTGGTGAGGCTCCTGGCAGCTATTCTGTCTCCTTCCTGGGACACACAGTCCCCCAGGCTGAGGGCTGGTGGCTCTCTGGAGGGCAAAAGCAGGGCAGACATTGTTCTTGTCTGCTTAACTGGCCTCTTCAAGTGGCTCGCCTCTTTTGTATGTGGTTGTTTGTACTGCAGTCTCATCTGTAGGTGGGTGAATTGTTCTCTTCCTCATCTGGCACTACTCCTGTGGGCTAGGCAGGAGTTGGTTGGTGTGCTCCTGTTTGCTCTAGGGAAGAGGTGTGCATTCATCTTCCATGGGGAGGCTCAGCAGCCAGTGTGCCTCTTTTGGAGCCAGGTGTTTGCAAGGGCTCCTCAGGCTGCTGCTGGCTTCTGGAAGCATGTCCCTTGGCATCACTGCCACAAAGCAGGGGTGGTGTTGCAGCCCGACTCTTTGCTCCATGAATAGCCTCCCTGAGAGCCTCAGCCTTGGGGCAGGGTGGCTGCAGGATAGCCACAGACCCAGCCAGGCACAAGCACCCCTCTGCAAACAGCCCTGGCTGTGATGTCTCTGCTGTGCTGCGTGGAAGTCACAGTCCCACCCTCAAAGCACTGATGTGGGGTCCAAGCAGTGGCTTCTCCCTGCAGGACCAAGGGTCCCATGGGCTGGGGACGACACACATGGAATGCAGGACTCAGCAGAAGGGAAAGTAGGAAAGAGTGGAAGAACACAGTTTATCAAAAAGTGCAGTCTAGTTACAGTGCCACCATTGTCCCAAACTTCTACCCCCTTGCACTTGCCTGTATTGTTGGAATATGATGAGCTGCCAAAGGGGGACTGGCCTAGGAACTCACGGGCTGGACAGGAGATGTTTGTGTACCCAGCTGCACAGCAACTGGTCAGATTCCAAGAAGCTCTGAGCCTGGCAGGAGGGCAAGACACCTCCAGCAGCACTCTGCCACCAGAACAGGAGCACCCATGGCACTTCTAACCTCTAGCCTGCTCTGAGGACTTTTGCAATCCCCCTCCTCTCTCACCAGCTATAATTTGGTTCTCCTTAATTACTCCTGCCCTCTTCTGTGAAGAGCCCTCTGTTAACCCCTGGGACAGCTCTCCCGAGGAATGTGAACAGAGCTGGCTTTCATACATGTGCTGTTAAACATTAGCTGCATCCCTCTCCTCGGCAGGCAGCCACTTTCCACCTTCTGTGCCGCGCTCTTTGCCACGCATGCCGGCCTGCCTGCAGTACAAGGCACTCACTCCTCATCTTCCTCAAATGGGCAAGCAAAATTGCACGATATCGAGGTGGATGTATTGAACTTCTGGTTAACTTACAGGCTTTCAGTACACAGCAGGACTTTGGGATCTGATAAAGGAGACAGAAGTGTTGAAAAGTATGGAGAGAGAATAAAAGGGCAGGTGGGGGTGATCAAATTCCAGCCAAAAAAATCTCCAAAGCAGCAAACCAGAGACGGATAAAGAATTGCCAGTGAGTCAGGGGGAAGGAATGGCAGCATTGTCTCATGTTCAAGCAGAGAATCTGTAATGGAAGAAGATGAAGTGCCAGAGAACTAATATCCCTCTGCAGCAATTGTTTGATCCCTCCCTTCCCCTCCAAAAAAGCAAGTTGCTGCTGGCTAGCTAACAAGTTAAAAAATCCAGTCCAAAACCTAATCTAGTCTCTTGTGCCAATAAGCGCATCTGTCAGTGTGTCAGTGTTGATCCTCCTTCAGTACATGCCACATGCTCATGTCTTTACACAGGATGGGCTGGAAGAACCATTAACTAGATTAGAAATTCTAAGGCACAATTAAAAACCATGCTGCTGCTTTGCTTTAATCTTCTCTCCTCTAGCTTCCAGGCTTGTTTTTTTCCCCTGGGCTGACATAGTCCTAAATTTGGTGGTGGTAGGGTAGCATTACACAACCCAGGCTGGTTTCTAAAGTGTGTAACATTGTGCATTACCTTGGCAGCAACACGAGGCTCTCCAAAAAAAAAAAAAAAAAAAAAAAAAAAAAAAAAAAAAAAAAGACAAACAAAAAAAAAAAAAAAAAAAAAAAAAGAGTAACCCGACCAACTGGCAAAACAATAGCTGCATTTACTGCCTGAGGAGGGGAAGATTTGGGCATTGAAGCTGTGCAACCAAAGACCAAAATGTGCAGTTTGCTCTCCAGAGCTGCTCAAGAAAAAAATTGGTGTGTTTGTTCAAAATGCAGCTGTACGTCTGCAGACCTGTGGCAGCTGGAGGTGCGCGGGAAGGAGGGAGCCTGGAAGGTTCCTGGCTCTCAGTGGCACTCAGCGAGGCAGGACTCGTGCCACTGAAGCCTAGAAGAGGGGCCCTGTGCCAGCTGCATGTCCCCCATTCCCAGGCGGACCATTCCTCCAGGGAAAGCTGTGATGCTACAGATCACGCCACGGTGCGCACTCCTGCAAGAGGGCCCCTGCTTTTATTCCTCATGCTCTCCCTGCGCAGCCTGGCAGAGACATGGACTTTCCTTATCCTTCCTGGAGCAAGGGATGCTCGGGCAGTCCCTGCCCCTCGGCTGCGAGGCAGAGGGCGGCTCTCGGCGCCCGGCTGGTGCCTGTGCCCCAAGGGCAAGGGGAGCCCGGAAGAAGCAGCACCATTTGGAGCATTCCTGACCTCCTAGGCAACATCTGATAACACAGGGTAGATCGCAGCCTCTTTTCGGAGACAGGGAATTGCTCCTTAATTGCTACTGCATTGTACAAATGCAGTGGGAATTTTACAGAATATTCTAAAATGACTTTCTTATTATTACTCTTCCTTGGCTGTTTTCCTCACGCAGAACTCCATTTATTACTATTATTAATGGCATCGTTGGTCCTTGTTCTGGTTCTGAGTCTTTATAGTTACTGTCATTATACAATTTTTAAGGTACAGATTGAATCCTGGCCTACATGCCTTGAACATAGTAGAGTTCAGAAATTCGATTTTTCACGCATTTGGGCATCAGGATGGTGACAGAATTTTTGCATTCTGTCCCGTGTTTATTGTGATGAAAAGCTCTCATCACCACTGCCTACAGAATAAATCAGGAATATACTTCCCCTCCACAGAAAATTAGGGACGTTGTAGTTGTCCCACCAGGGATTTTAGAAATGAATTCTATAGTGTCCTAGCATTTCTGTAGGACCCTATTTGCTTATCCTTTTTAAATGCTGCAAGATTTTTCCATATGGTAATGTTTAGGATGCATTATGAAGGCCTTTCATCTTCTTCTGAAGCACAGGATGAAATATGGGTCATGGCTAGAATGAAGCAGTAAGGCTTTGTGATCTGGTAGTCTGCTGCATCTGATATGGCAAACCCCGCGCTGGCAGGAGGGCCATCGTCCTTTCGGGAACTTAATGGCTTGGCGGGGTTGCTTTAAAATTGCAACTACACCTATTTGATACTTTTTTGGATGAAAGAACAAGATCTTTCACTCTCTTTACCGTGGAGTGCCAGCCAGGTTTAAAATTAATATTGACCGATGTTGAAGAGGGAAGGAAATGAAAGAAACTTTTCTTCCCCAGAAACAGCCCCGCTTTCCTGCCTTTTCCATACGTGCACAGATGTCTGCCGGTTTTGGCACCAGAAAACATTAAAAATAAGAAGTTTTTTAAATACTGGGAATTCTTTCGCGTCTTTAGGTGTCGCCCAACAGGAATGCAGAGGCTGTAAAACGGACAAAAGAGAATTGAGCCAGTCAATGTTTCTGCAGAGAGCTCACTCCTGCCTAACAAAACATTTGAAATATCCCGCGTGTTTTTGGAGAAGGCTAGAACAAGGTGAAAGGCCTCTTGTGCCCTGGAGCCTGGAAATTGAGGAGAAGCCCAGAGCTAAGGAACAGAGCTTGAATTTCCTGCTGTCCCAAATTCACTCCAGCTCCCTAGCAGATTCCAGGAGTCTGGGAGAGCCACGAGAGATGCCTGTGGTCTTTTTTGCTAGAAATACTGAGTACCTATCTTGGACGCTGATTTGGAGCACAATAAACTGTGGTAAATCATGCTCTTGGCACTCAGAATACAGATGTTTGAAATGAACAGAGGCTCTCTCAAGAGATATCTTTCCCAGCCATAAAAAGAGGGAATAGCTACCATTGCAAGAGAGGAGGTTAAATCATAGAGTTTTTTGTAAACTGCTGTGAAGCTTTGGGGAGGAAGCCATTATAGGAGTACAAATTGCTCTTTATTTTTTATTTTATCTATTGCCTCATTCTCAAATAATGGAATTCTGAATGTACCTCTTTGCTAGCTGCTGAAAAATAAGAGAATGTGGGAGGATTCTTAATGACACTAATAAACCCAGCTGAACACTTTGCCAGCAATTTTTTTTTATTGCGAAAACACCATTTTATTAATACAAATGGTCTTTGTAGGATTGCATTTGTTGTGACACAGTTTTGTTTAGAAAAATATACAGGCCAAATTATTTTGTTCAAAACGTTCCCTTTTTCTCTGGTTAGAATGGAGCACTTAATTTCAGAATTTCATTTTGTAATGGCTTTTTTTTTCTTTTTTTTTNTGGACAGTGTAATTTGTATGCTAAAATAAAAAAAATATAAAGAATTGAAGTGATGTGATTTTAATAAAAGTGCAATGTATTAGTATGGGATAATTTTATGCGAGTGGAAACTTCAATTAGTGGTAGTACACTCAGCAGCCTTTCTGCCCTGCCATGCTTAGGGAAGAGATGGAAGCTTGCTGGAGTGTCCAGAGCAGCCCTTTTTGCTTCTTCCATTCAATCCTTCTTGTTATTAACACCTTCCTTAGAAGGTAGCATGATTTCAACTGCAGGTTATTTTCTGGCTGCAGCACATAGATTTTTCCCTCCTCTCGCTTGTGTGGAGATCATGGCCATGTGTGACAGGGCGTCATTCAGCCAGCAGTGAACGGCGGTGTGAAAATCCATCCCTTTTGCTGCTCCCAGCCACTGGCCTGCCATGCTGAGTTCAGGGGTGCTCTGATAATTTTCTGGATCATTTCCTTCCTACCATCCCCTTTGCCAGTGTGGTACTGGTGAGATAAATTAATTACTGCCCTTCTTAGGGGGTTTTGCCTGCTGGTGGTGCCATTTGGGTTGGGTCCCCCATTGACTAAAGATGATAAATTGTGGTGTACCGTAAGTCCCATGAAGGGCAAGGAACACTACTGCCTTATTTTGGGAAGAGAGGTGTGGAAACACCTGCCCTTGGAAGCCACCAACAATGGAGCAGGAAAAGGAATGAGCAAAGTGGGACCTAAATTCTGCAAATGGACACGTGTTGGAGGTGGTGTGGTGCTCCGAGCGGTCAGAGCCCAGGCAGAGCCCGAAACCACCGCTGCTCTGTGCTTTTCCAGGAAAATGGAACACATGAGGCTCTGCAATATGTGCACTCTGTTAGGCATTGTCTGGAGTGGCTTTTCAGGGAGCAAGGGAGCTCCCTGTGCATTAGCTGGAACAACTCCTCCACGGAATGTACACTCTGCTTCCTTGCTTCTCTGGACCACTCCCTCCCGTCTGGCTCTTAGCACTTCCAGCCTTCAAAATGTTCAAATAACTCAGTTTATCCTCACAAGACCTCTGTGGGAGGGATGGAGGGATGGGTAAATCCTTAGTTTGCAACTGGGAAACTGAAAAATAATCCCTCATCCCTAATTTGCAGTGAGGCTTCAGTGTGCCGGGCAGTGCTCAGACCACACTGCAAGCACATGCCTGCACACACAGGAGCAAATGGACACTTCTGGGTGTCTCTGTACTGACACAGCTGTGTTTTTATGGCTTGGTCAAGCTGTGTGGGTACTGCAGGTTCAAACATAACTTGCTTTTGATTTCCCTCACACAACACACACCTGGTATGAGAGAGTCTGGTTCCCCTGCTTGTAAGAGACGTATTTCCCTGCTGGCCTTGGTCAGTGAGGAGGAGAAGGAGCAAACCACATGTGATGACATCCGTGGCAGTGTGTACTTGGGCACAGCAAAGCGTAACCCACCGCTGGGGCTGGCCAGAGGTGCCAGGAATAGGAATGGGAACCACTGTCAGATACCGCAGGGTGTGAGGAGCACACGGCACTGCTACCCCGGGGCACTCCTGGGCACAGCTGCTGCATCTGGGGGGTTGGTTTGGGCTGGTTTGTTCTTCCTGCAATCAAGCTAGAACCCCCAAAGGATCCTGCATGAAATCTGTAAACCAAAGTTGAGCTTCTTTGTCTTGTGATGCCTGCTTTAACTTAACTGTGGGCTGTCAGGAGAATAATTTGTGATTAAAACTGAAAACTGCCTTGGAACAGCTGCCAGGCTGGGACATGTCAGTGGGGGCTCCGAGGGGTTTAGTGAACTCCAGATCTTTGGTGCATTGTTTTCCCCACATTTAGATCCATGTGCAGGATCTATTCCCAGATCTAATCAGGATTTGGAATTGCAAAGGGGTGAATGCTAGAGCTGTGATTGGAGTCTGGGAGGACAAGGCAGCCCTTGTGTGATTCACCTTTATGCTGCTGTGAGCTGCTTGAAACCCTTTATAAGAAAAGGGTGAGTCTGATTTAATGAATTTACCAAAGCTCACAGGTTTGTGGTGAAAAGTCAGCACAACAGGTCTTTGTGAGCACCGGCTTTATGACATGTAAATAAGTTGGTGTGCTAATTGTGGCTGGTGTTACAGGTAGCAGGCATTTTAAAAAAGTCTCGCAGGGTGATTTATGTGGGTTATTTCACACACACTTGTGTGAAATACATTTATAGATCCTCTGCCTCCCCTCCCCGCGGCTGCAAGGGTAGAAGCAAGGAGCAGCATTCAGCGTAGGCTGGCCCACGCTTCCTCCCTGGGGTGCTGAGTTCCAGCAACCAGGAATCATTAAAACAGAGGAGAAAAAAATGGCTTTTTGGCTGAGCCCGAGCCCTCCCATCAGTGTTGCCCTGCAATCTCTGTACTGAATGGAAACTGTTTCCTCTGTCCCAGCCCTAAGCTTACAGACTGGGTTTCCTGCCTTCCTGTTAGTGCCTCCACCTACCCAGACAGCTCTGACACTTCAGACTTACTGATCAGCTATTTTCTACCACAGCTCTTTTAGCAAAGGTTTTATGCGGCGGTGTAACAGCTGACTAAGCAGCGAGCCTGTGAGCGAGAGAAATGAATGTAGGGCTTTTTTTATCCGGCAACCTGACAAGGCTCCATCTCAAACGGGGAGGCATTTCTCCATGTGAGCAGCCTGTTTAGTTGGGTGGGACGATGTTCAGTTATGCTCTTGGAGCTGGAAGGCAAGCCGTGAAGGGGCCCCCCATCAGGTAAAAAGGCTGGGGGATGCATCAAATACAGTACCTAGAAGAGAGGAGCACGGGCAATTTGCATAGTGAAACCACAATGTGAAGATGTGCTGAGTGTGTGACTCGGTTTTGAAAACAGTTATCATGTGCAAAAGCAGTTAATACATACGAGAATTCTAGAGGGAGACTCTGGACCAGAAATATGAAAGTTCAAAGTGATTTTCATAACAGACAGGCTGTCATTTCAGAAGGCTGCAGAATGGGGAATTTTGGGGCACCACAGCCAAGCTGGAACCAGCCAGCCAGCTCCAAACTGAATTTTATGCGTATATATATATATATATATATATAAAATATACATATATATAATATATTTTCCCTTGTCTGTGCTGAATTCCCTCCATAGTCAGCATAGTGTAACCATTCAGAGCACATTTCCATGGTGCTTTCAGTTTTCATGCTTGCTTTTGCAAATTACTTCAAATATATCTCAAGAAACGAACTAACTCTGTCTTCAGTTAGTGATGGATGTGCCTTAAAACATTCAAAGCACTCCCAAAGTTCTGATATCTTTGGTCTGATCCTTAGCCAAACTATGTCTAGCCTTGTTGGAGTCCCTGTTTTATTCAGACACCATTGGCAGAAATATCTGTAGACTTACATTTAAACACTGTTGATCTACTGTCATCTATCATAAATGGGTCTTTAATTTTACCACACCAGGCAACTGCTGAAAAAACCCAAAAACTGGAGCATAATCCTTTGCATATTTTAGAAATTGAGAAAATTTTATGTTACTGTTACGGCACCTGGTTTCCACTGTCAGGTGGTTTTACTAAGAAGTGCCCCATTGCCCAGTGGGTGGTGTTTGAGGGCAGAGGGGTAAGGACACTAGCAGGACATTAACACTTACCCACTGATGAGACACATTCCTGCACAGGGCTGCTAATTCTAGGAAGGCATGTTCCCTCCTTCTGCCTGGAAGAAGTGCAAAAGAATAGAGGAATAGACAATTATTAGCAAGGCAAACCAGCAAAAGTGCTAAATGAGTTCATAAGTACTTGGGAAGGAAAAGAGAGAACATAGATGCTCGGGGAAGTATTGGTAAAGAAAGAAAATGCTGTGGATGGACTTTGTGGGGGGATAAAATCTGGTTCAGTGGCAAGATAGAGCAAGATTAGAAAGAAAGTTGAGGCCTGACCTGTGTGCCTGAAGATGGCACGAGCTGGAGGGAAAGGTGACTTCATCTGAGGATGCTTTTTGCTTGTGCTTTGTCTTTTAAGAATAGCAGTGGCACATTTCTATTTGTATCTCCTACTGTCTCCATGCTGTCCAGTACCTCCTTGAACACCTAACTTGCACAGCAAAAAGGATGAAATATCCATTGATACTGGGAAGACATGGCATTCCTTTCATCCAGAAGGAATCTCAGGGGTGCCTGTGAAGAGTGTTGGGAAGGAAATTCTGAAAAACTGAAACTTTTACTCTTTATATTCAGTATAACACACACGGTTGGAGGAAGGTTTGCCCTCAGACCATGGGGGAGCTGAGAAGGATGCTCAGTACTGGAGTTTCTACTGAATGGGTCAATAAGCCCACTGATGTGCTGGTGCCTTTCATGGCATGCCTAGAAACTGCTGCTGAATGCAATGCAGCACTGACACCTCAGTGAATCGATTTCTCTGAATGCCATGCCAAGCAGATGAGAAGCCTTTGTCAGCCAGTTTGGGTCAAGTCCGTCATCCGATCCCTGACCTATAGCTTGTGGAGTGGAGTACAAAGGATGAAGTCATCAGAAAAGTGCAAAGGTCTTGTGCCCTTGGAGGGGGGAGTTAGATGGGCAAGAGGAACAACATACTCAAAATGAATCAATAAATCAAAGATGCCAGCCCCAGGCAGATGTGTTTCTGTGCTGATTCGGGTGCCTGTGAAGAAGCACAGCAAAGCAATGGTTGCCTTGGTGTCTGAGAGGGGCTTTCACACCATAGGTCTGAAATGTACTGTCACCACTGGAGCATCAGAGGATATTTAACAGGATTTAACAGGCAGTGCTGCATGCCTTTGCTCCCCTGACCACAGGACTAAAGCCTGCAGAGTGAGAAAGATTTTTCAAAGTGGTGTGGTGGGCTAGCAGAAAAAAAAAAGAATGGGTTTGTGGTGCTACAACTATTCCTTGTATGTAAATGTCTCTTTTTACTCTGTTCAGATTCCATTTTCCCCAGGCTTTCCTCTGATTTCTTTATCTCAGCAGAAGTGGGTCAAACTCATCTGTATGTTCAAGAGGGAAGTCTCAACTACTGCATCTAGATAAGATACCTTCTGTCCAATGTCGCAGCCTGCCCACTCCAGTAAGGGGCATGACTGCTTCTGCAAGCATGAGAAGGTCCCCGGTCATAATGCCGGCAGCTGGGCAGCTTGATGGCTTTTCAGATTTTCCTGCTCTGTATCTCCACATCAACCCCAGGACTTGTGAGACGTTGGAGAGGCTGGATGTTCTTGTGTCTGTGGTTTGGACAAGAGAATGAATAGGGCTTGTCTGGCTCCAAAACTCAGGATATTAGTTACATGTTGGTAGGCTCTCCAGCAGGGCATGCTGACCACTGCATGTACCAAAACAACCTGGGTTGCTTTCTCTGGCATGACATTTCAGCTCCATGCCTTAACATGTTTGCGTGGAAAATGAGGCAGGGGCAGCATTTTCAAAGGTGAGGACACAGAGGTACGCAGGAACTGTTAGCAGAAGGGTTCACTTGAAGAGCTGGAAAATTAAATAAGGAGAATCTAAGAAGGGTGATTTAGGAGTGCAGGGGCAGCAAGATGCCAAGGCTATGGACAGAAAAATGGAGTATCAATCTGGAGTAAATTGTAGTGTAACAGCTCTGTGCACGCAAGTATTATGGGATTTTAGAAGCCAGGCAAGTTTAACCCTTATATCCCAAGTCTGGATATGCCACTGTTGTGGCTGGACTGGCTAGTTCTCACAGATTGCAGGGTATCTCTGCCTTTTTGAAGATGGGACAGTTTTAGATCTTGCCACAGCTTGATCCATTTATGGCTGCTGGATCCTTGTATGGGAACAAAAGAAATAAAGTGAGGACTTGAGAAGAGTCTGGAGAATGAAAGCCCAGAGAAGTGAGAGGGAGCGGGGGGTGGAAGACATCTGTGGGCCTCTGTGGTGGTGGTGCAGAGCGGTTCAGGGAAGTGGGAGAGAAGTCAAAGAGCTGGGGTAAGATGACACTGTCAAACTGATGAGACCACTTCCAGGCCAGGAGAAGAAAAGCCATGAGTGAGCCCAGCACTGTTCCAGCTCAAGCAGCTTTCTGGAAGTAGCTCTATCCAGTGTCACACCAGCAGAGCTGTGGTGGGGTGTGCCCGTGGCCTGGCTGACCAGCCTTCCCACTCACCTTACAGGAGCTTGTTTGGCCTGTGCCAGCTCTCCGTGGGTCACTCCCATTGTACCTTGGGGCCACAGCCTGCTCTGCCCATGGGGATGCTTGCCAGATTTCATAGCGTCATAGAACAGTTTGGGTTGAAAGGACATTCAAATGTCACCTAGTTCAACCTTCTGCAATGAGCAGGGGTATCTTCAACTAGGTCAGGTTGCCCAGAGTCCTGTCCAGCCTGACTTTGAATGTTTCCAGGGATGGGGCATCCACAACTGCTCTGGGTAACACATGGCAGTGTTTCATCACCCTCACTGTAAAAAAAAAAA
>VWYO01009189.1:174577-234171 GCA_013400275.1 Rhadina sibilatrix
AAAGCAGCTGCTGGAAATGAGAGCTAGACTAATGTGGGGATGAAAGCATTTATGCAGAGCAGAGGTGGGGAATATTGGCTCAGTGGAGTGGGTGGAAGTGTCCTCATGAATGAGCAGCACGAAGCAAGGCTGCCTCAAATAACAAAGAGGAAAGGAGGGCGTTAGGATTTGATAGTACAGACTTCGGAAAAAATGAGAAGCTGAGAAGAGAAGGAAATCATGGCTAATTTAAAACTGCCTTGGAGAAGCAGGTGGGAGGAAGACCTTGAACATTTGTTACACTGGGACTTGAAAGTAAGGAAATGTTAAAACAAGGGTTGGAAGGCAGAGCAAGGGAGGGCTTGTCTCCTGATTGCTCTTTAAAATTAACAATACTGACTCTCAAAGGGAACACTGGGGATTTTCTGAGAAAATGCAGAGCTCCTGGAGTAAAATGTCCTAAGGGAAGGGCAGAGGAAAGAGAATGAAGCCAGTGGCTTCCAGAAAAATGATGATGATATGATGAGTCAGAAACACTTTCAGTTGCATTGAAATATTTACTCTTTGTCTGCCTGTATACACATCAAGAAATGAAGGCAACCCTTCTTGGACAGGTTAGAGTTATGCTATCAAGAGGTGTGCTAAGGGGATAAATAACAGCACCCAGAGGAGCTTTATCAGCTCTTCCTGTTGTTACTTGCTTTGGACCAAGTTCTTATTGACTCAGTTGGGTGCGTACTGGGGTGACCAAGAGCAGAGGCTGGACACCTCTTCCCAGTGTGCCTGCATTTCCATTTTTTGGCATGCTTATCTTGACAGAGGTGACAACTCCCTTAAACAAGGCACACATGACAGTGGCACTGTGCCTTCTTGAAAAGTTGCCTGCATCTGCATCCCACATTTTATACAAAGAGAGTGAGGACCATCCAGAAAAAATAGGCACAAGCAGCCAATAAAATCAGTTTCAATATATTCTCCTTTTTTCAAAAAAGGAGGCTGAACAACTCTCCAAAATAATCAGAGCTGTTAAATAACACTTATTCTGTGTGGAGGAAGTACAGTGCTATGGGACTGCTGGCCCATGCCAAGGAAAACACTTGGACTTGCTATAACAATGGACCAAACTGAAGGAAATGGGAAGTTGAGGTGCCTATGGGCTGCTCTGGAGGGAGCTGTGGGGAGTGGGACCTGGTGGCAGAGCTGAGGGAGGAGAGGCACATGGTGGTCGTGCAGTGCCATGCATCCAGAGCACTCGCTGGCTCGCGCTCCCCCAGACAGTGTCTCCCAGCAGCCAAGCCCAAATCAGGTCATGAAAACAGCACTGCCACCATGCAGCAGCTTTGTGGTGATCAATCAAATCACAGTGATTTCACTGAGGGAAAAACTTAGGTTTTATTTGTAAGAGTAAATACGTATCTTTTTTTTTTTTTCCCTTTCCCCTCTCCTGTACCAACTATTACCTGCTCATATTCAACAAATAGTCAATATTTCTGAAACATTGTTAAAGATCCCAGCCCCAGCATTGAATAAAGATGTAGCAATATGTATGCAAAGATTTTAAAGCTTAGAATACAAGGAGAAACTGAAGAAATCCTTTAAGGACTGTATCTGATCAATCCCACATTCTGCATACACCTTCCCCATGCAATATTAATAACCTTGTTTCAAACCTGACTGTCTCTGTCCCACTCAGCCACATCCCATTCTCACAGGTGTGTAGATTTTCAGACATCTACGCTCAGGTGTCTGCTCTGTAACAGCAGTATTGAGCAGCCCAGACCGGCTGCTGACGTGGCCCAGGGTGGGGAGGCAGGGAGGGAAGCAGCCTGCTTACCAAAGGCTGCTGGATGGAGAGTGCTGGTCGTGTAGAGCCAGATGATATTTGCTGCTGCAGCACGCCAGCATTGTGGCACTCATGCAGAGAGCCATCACAGACATGTCACGCTTCATGCAGAGAGCCATCACGTGACAAATACGCCACTTGCATGCATAGGTATCCGATTAAAAATGAGCAGTGTTTGGCCTGAGCAATTCTATATTAGCTCTGCTTGCCTGGGGATAGGAGGGAAGGGCTTCAACAGATTTTATATGTGAAAAGAGATTTAATGAAGCTCTCTAAGCTCACAGTCATTTTCTTGTGCTTTTCATAGAGCAGGAGGTGAAAATGTAGATTTGATTAGTGTTGCTGGATCTGTTCTAATAAAAGACATTCTTACTTTGTCTTCCCATCCTCACACAAGGAGACATATTAGCTCCTTGTGCTTCTTTTTTCTCCCTCTGCACACAAAACATATCTCTCCCTCCTATAGGTCTCCCTGTAAAGGTATTTATTCTTCAGGTGCCCTTAGTCATCCCCAGACCCCAGCACTGTTGGACAGCTGTTCCTGTCTATGGCTGTGCATTGGGCAGCCCCACTCTCCCACAGCCAGCCCCATGTGCAGCTGCAGCAGGGCTCCCTTCTGGTCTCCCACATCCCAGCAGCCGCCCTCCTGGACTGCATGAGACCCCACATGATGGGCTTCATGCAAGCAGCATGTATCATAGTGTGTAGCTGGAAAGGGGGACACTCACAGAAACTGATGTCGGGATGAGGTGGTGCCCCCCTCGGATTGCCCCAGCCTGCAGGGAGCAATGTGAGGATGTGGTACTGGGAGCACCAGCATCATGCCAGGGCAGGACTTCTCCTGACCCAGACCTGCTGCACAGGGCAAATTCCTCATGCTCTGGAGGCAGGAACAGGAAGGGAGGAATGGTTGAAAGAGGAATTGCTGACAGTCTTATTTTGGTCAATGTCCCACTGAAGTCAATGGGATGTTGCTCCAGGAAAAACTGGATAAGGATCTGGGGTTTGGCAGTGGCAGAGGTTCTGTCTTCTCGCTGTTTATTCTCTGAGTGGAGCCCTAACCCTCTGTTTGTGACTTCATGATCATTTCCAGAGCTGTGCTAATGATGTCATACCCGGGGGATTCTGGCTTCAGGTGGAAAATTAACAGCAGGAGCAGATGAACTCTTTAATAAACAAAGTTCCTGTTTTCATGCAAATGTCTTTAGAAATAAGGAATGAGGAGAGTGAGAAATATAGAAATTTATGGTATAGGAGAGACACTGTTTGGAAACAGACTTTTTATGAGTTTTCCAAGAGGCGCCAGCTGCTCTTTAATGTTTTCATTTAAGAGTTTTATGTATGAAAGCTCTAGCTTGTGTAAACAGCAAGGCTGAGAAAGTTGCAGGGATTGTTGTTAATGGTGAATGTAACAGGCTGGGGATTTGGCTCAGAAAAGACTCTGAGTGTTGAAGTTTTTTCGGAGTGGAGGTCTTTAACGTGGCTGGATGATGCCTCTGATGTCTCTCTTGTTCTCTGGGCTCTCCTGCCCATGCCTCTCACTCTCGTGGCCACCCCCAATGTCCCTCCATTCCCAGAAGACCTGAGAGAAGGCGGCACAAGCACACGGGAGACCCTTTGGGCAGGGCAGCACCTCCTCTGCTGTGCCTCAGCTGGTCATCCTTCAGGAGCAAGCCTCGGGTTGGGAGGTGGCCAGCTTACTGCACCGCCCCTCGCTGAGCTCTGGAGGCAGGGCTGGGCAGGGTGCTGCTGCAGCAGCATGGCAGAAATGCAGCCAGCCCCCCTGTCCTGTGCCCTGCTCCTCCCTGCCCTCACCAGCAGCCACTGCAGTTCTGCATCGATTCATCTGCTCTTTTGGTGAGTGCCTATTGTGCACTCCAATTAATGTAATTGCTTTATTTTACTGGACAGAGTGCTGGAGCCCATGCCAGAAACAGCTTTGTGAGTGTTCTTCTGGTGAGTTCCCTTTGTTTGGCATTTAACCCTCCAGGGGTGAAATGTGTGGCACCAGACTAAAAAAAAAAAAAAAAAATTAAGTCCCTTCAGCAGGGCCAGTGAACACCCAGCACTTCCCAAGGAGAACCAGGGAGAGGATCCGTGGTGCTTCTGCTCTCCATCTTGCTCTAAATGTTTTTCTCCAGCAGCTTTTTGTTTGCTCATCTACAGGAATACTCTGCATCTCGCCTGCCTGTTTGTGAAAAGGTGACTGCTGATGACAGCTAAGATAACAAGAGAGTGGGTTTTGGGGAGGTTTTTTTTTGCCTTCATGAGAACACCTCCGGTTCTATTAATAAAATCCTGAATTTGACTCGTCCTTCTGAGAACTCCTGGCCTCTCTTCACCCATTCAAATCTGTATTTTTAAGCTGCTGTAGGTGGATTGTCGACAATGGTTGTTATGCAAACTCCAAGCACTGGCTTCAGGAGCTTCTTAGAAATATGCAATGAGTAATCTTATATTTCTGACAGGTCTACGAGGAGGGAGGGTGTGCAGTTTTGCTGAAGATAGGTTGACAAAATATGTGTCAATTCATGACAAACTGACTGCCAAAAATACTCACATTAAACACTGAAAACAATTAGTGAACAGTATGACAGAACATCTCTGAGGCTTGGGAGTGCACTGAGGACAGAACCCCTCACTAATAAATGGATATTTGATTTTTTTTTTTTTTTTTTTTAAATTTGGGCCAGAAGAAATGATCAGGTCCTTTTTTCTTCAGCATTACTTATGAGTTCGGTGGTTTGGGGTTTTTTTGGGAACTCATAGGCAGTGGCTATACTTGAAAGAGAAGATAGGTATATTTATTTGGGCTTGTTGTGTGAAGTGAGCACTGATCACAAGAGACCTGGCTAATACAGTGGGATCACAGGGGTGCAAGATGAGCATCAAAATCTGAGGAACAGTGTCAGTAGCAACCTGGACTGCAGAGGTTTCTGAACTTGAAGCTGAAGCAGCATCCTGTGCTCCAGTGGGCTGATTAATTTCATACTTTGCAAAAAATTTATCTGAAGAGAAATTTTCCTGAATAGAGAACCAGCTGTTGATAGCTCCTTTTGTACATGGTCTGCATCAGAAAAATAATGTGCAAGCCTTCAGATGCCAAGCTGAGCAAAACAGGGACAAGAAAGCCTTCTTGGGGCAGGGGACTGACCGCAAGATGAGGTCCCTCCCCAGATAGCTGTGCACTTGGGAGAGTTGCCATGTGGTGCAGTTTGCCATTTGACCCAAAGCCATCACATCCTGTGCTGTCTGGAATTGGGAAGTCTGGCTTTGTGGTAGCTGTTTCCTGACTGCGATGAGTGGCTCCTGCGACCTGCAGAGCACGCCAGCAGAGCATGGGGAAGAGGAGCCAGCACAGTCCTGTGATGGCCCTCGGGCTTGGGGCTGCTGCTGCTGCCTCTGACACACAGAGTAAGTCACCTGGGAGTCAGTAACAGCATCAACCAGCGGTCCAGGCTCGTCTCAGTTGACTTCCCAAGGTTCTAAGCTTCTCTCCATGATAGCTCACGGTGCTTTCACCCTCCCAGCCCTCCCCAAAAAGGACTTGCCTTTGGCAGAGGTTTTGAAGTGTCTGTCTGTAGCATAGCTGCATGGAGGTGACCCTGGGGTCAGGAGGCTCTGAAGGGCACAGTGCCAGGTGCCCTGGATGACCTTATACTGCTGTGCTTGTAAAGCGCCCCGTGTTGCTGTCAGCGGGCACACCCAAGTACCCATGGCAACCCACACTTTTGCATCATGCTGGAAGGCACAAGGAGGCAAAGCCCAGGACTCCACCAGCTGGAAAGCCCCTTCTCTAGGCACAAGGATTGCCTTTTACTACACCGTAGCTCACAGATCTTCAGAAGTTGACCAGCTCTGTGAATCCATATTTTCTAATGCTGAGAGTCCCAACGCTTCTGCCAGACTTCTAGTTCCATCACTCCCCTCACAAGTGAGTCAACAGCCATCTGTGCATGCTAGAAATCAAACAACTTTTGCTTTAAGAGGCTTTTTTGTCACTTATAATGAATCCCTCTGCATCACCCTGTGTGGGACCTAGTGATGTCCAAGATGCAATCAGGAGGAAAGAGTATGATCTGAAGCCACCCACACCAGCCTGGTATCACCTTTCCATCTCAGCTGCACTTCAGCAAGCCAGCTGAAACGAGGCGGTTTTCTCTGTGCTCAGTGCCAAACACTGTTCTCGCTGAACCAGAGGGAAGTTTTGTTTTTCCCTAAATAGGAATGATTTGGCCTTTGGTGGTGCTCAACTGGAAAGAATCCAGCAGTTTTCTGATCTTGTCAGAGTGCCTGAGATGGTCATAAATCAGAAGGATTGCTCCAGAAATATTTTCCCTGGGTTTGATTCTCAATCCCACCATGCTGGTATAATAAAAAGAAAAATTGAGCCCACTACTGGTTTAATTTTACAGATAACCGCTCTCTTTCCAGGCAATCTTTGTGATTAATTTTTCTCACAGTCTGTCTGGAGTTTTTTTGGGTTTGTTTCATAGGCCTGTTGAGTTTTTTTTACCCTCCTCTCCCCTTCCATATGGGGAAGAATAAAGTGAAGAAACAACATTTTCAGAGAAGAAAGACTTGGAAAGAGTTGCTGTTTTCTGGGAGTCTGCTACAGCTGTTAATTTGTGGAAAACCTCAGTGGAAAGTAAGCAATATGGCAGCATCGCTTTACACGAGAATTCAGAGATGGCTTCGTTCCAAACCATGGCTGATTTAGGTTCTTGGCTTGCACAGCCAAAGCTTCATGTAGTGTCATGCTTTTTTTAATAGATAATGTTGATGCAGCTGTGGAAAGCTCTGATGTTCTTTTTTATTTTAACGTGGAATTATCGTCATTCGATCAAGCTTAAGCATTGTGGAGCTGTGATGTTGTTTGTCTTTGCTTGTTAGATGCTGGTGTGTGAGCCTGAGACAGGCTGAGATGTTGTTTGGGAACAAAGAAAAGGCTCCCTCCCTTCCTCCTTGTCTCCTTCACAGAAATGCACACAGACCCAAACTCCCATCCAAAAAGGCAGAAATGCTGAGAAAATTTGGAACTGGGCTTAAATATTGTGGGCTGGGGCCCTTCTGCCTCTCCAGAGCACGCACACTCTTTTCTTTCTGTAGGCTTTACTCCTCTCCAGCATTTGTCATGCATAGTTGGTGGCATATCAAGATTCTGAGTGCTGTACTGAGTGCAGTAACCTCTTTTTCTTGGATGGACATTTTGTTTGTGGAGAATACAGCATGGTGCTCAGTTGTCTGGGCAGAAATGAATGCTGAGGAAAATCTCAGCTATGTGATGTCTATTAGATCAGAGATTAATTTTCCAGTAGGAATGTCCAATTATTCAAACCTCTCCAGCAGACGAAAAAGCTTTTGACAATTTGTTTTTCTGAAAAACCCTGCAATTCAGTTGGCATGGATTAGATGACCTATTAGAGATTAGAAAAGGGGAAAAATGTTTCTAATTAATGTCAGCCCAGCTGTTAACTTGGGGAATATCAGTGAGTGGTAGCACAAGACAGTGCTCCTACAGGCATTTCTGTAGTCACAGTTCATGTGTATATCGCTACCTGGACCTTCTGCACAAAGATTGCACGAGTTTCCCCTTCCCCAGTAAGGAGGTAGTGTGCACTGGACCAGTTGCTGCTTCTTGGCTCTGCCTCCTTTTCCAAGGCGGGCTTTTATGAATGGGTAAGTCCCATTTTTTTTTTTTCCCCCAGTGCTACCATGTCACAAAGTGACTGATTCACTCACCTCCTTATCTCTGGGCCATATGACTTGCTTTGATTGCATCTTCCTCCCCAACTTGGCTATGTATCTTGTTTCTTTCCCCCGGGGTGAATTAGGGCAGAATCCTTCAATCCTTAGAGTTTCCCCACAGCATCTGGAAAGAAGAGGAAAACCAGGGATGAGCCAGAAAGAGTCAGGCAGAAAGATGAAAGAATTTGGAGGCGGGAACTATTCACTCTTGGAATGAAGCTTCCTCCTGGCTGGCCTAAGGCACAGCAATTTATGCTTTTCTGCAAAATGCACAATGGCCTAGGCCCTGTCTTAGGAGTAAACATTTCAAGGGTGCCTGAGGGAGCCCCTATTTGTATTTTTATGAGGTATTTGGTCTCCTTTGAGTTTCAGGCTATATCTTCATTGCCAATATTGGAGCTAACTTGAAGTGGGGTAGTGTCTTGTGGAGATACTTGAGCTGGGCTGAAGAAGTTTAGCTGACAGAAGTAGTTTACCCACAGCAGTGTATTTGTCAGACCATTATACCTGCCTGCTGTGATCCCTTATCCTGTGCCAAGCCCTGTTTTAAGCTGTCTCTAGCCCACATTCCGGACTGTCCGTGCAGCAAAGGCGTGTGCTGCCATCCTGACTTCTCCACAGGCACCCGCTGATGCTCCAGGACCTAAATGCCACAGTTAGGGTAAAGCACGGGGTTTGGGAGCTGGAGTCCTGCCAGTGCTTTTGTAAATGTTTTGTAGGGCTGAGCCCACATTCACTACTTGCACTGTTAAATGCTTTCCTGTTTTTCTCTGTCCACTTGAACTCTCACTGCAGCCCTAACAGACGATCACGTTTTGTTTTTAATGACAGAGCAAAGGTGCCAAAATATTTCAGTAGCTCCCCTAGGAACATCTGCAACTTCTTTAGCTAGTATTTTTACAGCTGGCCATAACTTTACTTTATTTTTGAATGCTAATAGTTGTGGATCTGGGACCCTGAAGGAAAACAATGGCTAATTTCCCTTGCATCAGGATTTAAAACTTATGTAAAGCTACTCTTGCACTTTTGAATAAATCGCCAGGAATGGAGCTAAGGGGTATTCTGTCATTTGACAGACCAAGTTTCTAGCTCCAGACAGAGCTTAGACCAGACTTCAGGCTTAGGATAAAGTCTATGTTTGGAGCCACCACAATCAAAACCTACAAGACCCTTTAAGTGACAGAGATGCTGGTGCTGCTATTGAGGTTCGTGCTGCCATGTGGCAGGAGAGCCATCTGATCACTGCCTCCAGTGCAGTTCCTGTCATCTGTGATGAAAAAGGGAAGAATAAAATGTCACACCTCTAAAATGATACCAAAGTCTAGAAACAGGAATTAGGTTTGGGAATTTGAACTTCCATCTAGTAAAAATGCTGCAGACCTTTAATTGCAGCTCAGATTTGTTATGTGCTAGCTATGCTTAGTTGGTCTAACAATGAAAGTAAGCCAAAGATGTTTAGTCATTGTATCAACCTGTCACTCATAATCTTTGTGTGGCACCTCTCTCTCCCTCTACTGAGCTAGAAAAGCATGAAGAGAAAAAAAAAATGCTGCAGAGCTACCAATTTTATTTAACTACTGACAAAAAAATTTTAGACTGAGTTTTAGACAGGCATCGTCTTTGACTCCTGCTGCAGTGGAAACTGTACCTGAGCTCACATTCAGATGCAGCACCAGGCACCACTTCTGAGAGTGGCCCCCACCCACCTGTGAGAGCTGCACCCTGTTTCTTGAGGGCAAAATGCTGGGGCAGGCAGCTCTGCAGCTGCAATTGGAACAAATGCACCAGTGGCACTTGCAGGCTGGTGACACAGGCAGGCTGCAAATCAGTACTAGGTGTTTCTGCTCTTGAAGAAGTCCTTGGTGGTCTGCCTTTCTGTGGGGAGGCAAAGCTGCCAGATGAAGGATGCCAGTAGTGGAGGATGGTGTGAAGTGTCAGTTTCTGAAAGCGATATTGCTTCCCAGTGTAGGTGGACCCATGCCAGCATGCTCAAGCACCAATTAGATCTGACTGTGAGATTTCCCACAGCTCAGGGGAAATGCTGATGTGGAGTAGGATTCGGGGTTCCTGTTGGGGCTCATTCCCAACGTGGACAGGTAGCTCTGGTGGGCTGTTACACTGCTCCCCTGGGGCAGAAGAGACAATACCCCTCTCACTTGCACTGGGACTACCAGCTTGTCATTTCCTCAGATCCAGCAGTGTTTCTTTTGATGTGCATCTAAGTGGGAGGGGAGGTAGGCTAGGAAAAAAGACTTCATGCTTTTTTCACATTTCCATGGACCTGCCCTGTCAAACTCAGTGGCAGCTTTGCTGTTAATTGCAACTCAAGCAGACACAATGTTGAGTGTGATAAAATCCAACAGAAATCTTTAAAACTCCCCAGATTACCTCCAGTGCTGCAGTTAATTCGTTTGTCCATGACTTCTCTATGAAACCAGATACATCTCATGCAATTCAAGAAGGTTTAGTGCCTTGACCTAAGTGCTAAGGTATTGCATGATCTGCCTGCCAGATACCACAGCCCCACTGCTACAGACAGATAATTGGGTCACCACATGTGAACTTTTGACACACACAGACTTATGGCCTGATAGCACGGATGCCCTCAAGCAAGTAAAGGCAATTCACCTATCACCATGAATCTAAACGAGCACTGAACTCCAGTCCTTTAGAGTAACGTGGCTTCAGTCCTCTCCATTTCAGTCCTACCTGAAAGCACAGAACTTGTCTATGTGGATGTCTTTCAGGAGATGCCCAAAAGAGCTGGTGGAAGTGCTGTGCTGGTGCAGTACCACCAGGAACACTCGCTGAGTGCTGTGCAGACGTGTGTGCAGTGTGTGCAGTGCCTGCTTTGGCACTCTCCACAGGGGCTAATGGTGTCCCTTAGCACTTTAGCACCGTGGCAGGAGGTGTATGTGTGTATCTCTGTGCCACAGCAAGCCCATAGGAGCAATGCTGGACTGTAACAGAGGGGCATGGCTGGGGACTGGGACTGGCAATGCTACTGTTTCAGGTGTATGTGAGACAGGAAGTGTCCTAAAAATGCCTCCACTCATCTTTCATAAATGGAAAATGCAGAGTTTGGTCAGCTCACCTCCCTCTGTCCCTGCTGTATTTGTGTATTCTGCATATTTTTTCCTCATAATACATCTCAAGACACTTTCCCATCAGCTCATGCTGTTATGTCACTCTCCAGTGAGTGAGCTCAGTATGACTAGGAAATGCTGAAGGAAAATGAGATGCAGATGTGGTAACTGCATTAATATTCCCCTTCAATGCCGTTGCTGTTGGGGAGCTCAGGCTGTTAATTTGACTTTGCTTCTCCACAGAGCATGCATACATCAAATTGTCAATCTTATCTGCCTTTTGTTTCAGCCCACCTGCCCCCATGGAACAGCTTGTTCGATGTACTTGCATCGTCCCTGGTCATTCTCCATGGGTGCAGCACATCTGGCGGGGACCACAGGGGACAGTGGAACCTGAGAGAGGCTTGGATCTGTAGTTCAGTTATGTCATGTCTGAGTGGTGCTTGTTTGTGTATTTTCAGAAAACCCAGAGTAAAAAAGGTTTTTCCCCATAAATTAATAGTGACCTCAAAGCTCCCATGATGGAAAAACTGCTATGTGATGCAATGCCAGTAAAATAAAAGCAACTGCAACTTCATAGAAAAAGCAGTGGTATTCTGATTAATTGCTCTGTTTTCTGGGGTTTCAGTAAAAATGTCTGCTGATTATTTCTGAAACTTATGATGACTGTCTAAGTGCATAACCCCTTCTTAACATCAATTTGGCAAACAGAAAAGGAAATATATCATACAATATTCCGCTTGTAGGGCCAAGTTCTGTCATTTATCTGCTTGAAAAGCCTCTGTTGACTGCCTTGGGATTTCTCCCTGCAGAATGATGGCAGGACATGATCCAGACCCAATATAAATGTAACATATGAACCAGTATATCTTTAGATGGAGAAAACGTGTGTGGAATTTCCCTGCGCTATCATGTGCATATTTTATAGGCAACTGCATGCACAGTTATTGAAAAGAAGCACAGACATCTGTGGTTAGACATCAATGACTATTGTGGGAGGGAAAAGAGGGAAACTGCAAGGCTTAGAATTTGTGCTTTATTGGTTTACTGAGAAATACAAGGTGAGAGAAATGAAAACAGTTTAGGATAGAACTGCAAGGAGGGAAATTTGCATTGCTGGCAACACTGATGAAATATAATGTCCTTGCCAGAAGAGTATAAATAATGAGTTTCCTGATAAAAAAATGTTGATGAGGCCAGTAGGGGGGAGAGTATGAGGAAAATGTATGCATGTGGAAACTGAGTTTTATTTTGGCAGTGACTGAAAATAACCATGAAGCCTGGCGCTTGTAAACCCGGGAATCCTGAAATTAATAATTTTCAGAGTTAACTGTTGGAGCGTGACAGCCTCATGAGGACCATTTTCTTTTCAGGTCTTGCATATTCTTGCCTACTTTAAGTCCCCAGACTCACTGCTGGCCACATAACAGCTTGTGAACCAGTAGTTAGCTGAGATAGCAGCCTTCATTTCAACAGCAGCCACGGGGGCTGCAGAAAGCGCTGAGGGCAGGGCTGTTTGGTTGAGGGCTCTGCTTTGGGCAGGTTTCACATTGCACACACCTCTGCAGCACCTGATTGACGCCTTCCTTAGGTGTGTTGGATATCACCACTGTCTGCCCTGTGCTGTTCTGTTCTAGTCCTCTCTCCATGGGGAGGAGGGTGTTCCATCTGGTGCTCTGTTTTCTTAAAGCTTCTTGCTTAAGTCTACACTGTGGAATACACGGGAAGCTCTGGAGGTCTCTTGTCCAAACTCCTGCTCAGAGCTTCACAGGGAGATCAGGTTTTTCAGAGCCTTGCTCAGGCACATTCTGTATGTCTCCAAGGATGGAGATTTCACAACTTCCCTGGGCTGTAGGCCTGCTTCATCAAGTAGGATGATCCTTCTTTATGACTTTAAGTGATTGGTGCTGATCCAGGTTTTAGGCCTTTACAACAGAGGATGCTGCTATTCATTGCCTTTGGGGCGGGTTTGGGCTGCTTGAGTAGAAGCAGATGAAGGAAGATTCTCTTGGCTTGACAGCAAACCTCAGTATCAGCCCCAAGAAAGTGGATCTAAAGAGGTTTCCACAAAGGCAAGCCTCAGGCTACCTGGCAGAGAGAAAGAGGATCCTGAGGGGAATAGTTCAGAGCACCTCTGCAAAGCTTCTCTTTCGAAATGCCCTCAAGAAGTGCTGGCCTATCTTCAGTGATAATGGCAGGCATGTAGGAAGATTAGTTTCCCCTTTGCTTCCTATGTGCATATGCTATGCACAGCCTTTCTACCATCAGCCCTGGAATTTGCACCCTTTTTTCTTCATCTGGACCCAAAACTGAGGAGATCTGAAAAGGCAAAGGGGAGAAAGGTGCTACTGAAGAGTGCTGATTCAACAGCTTGGTTTTGTATACAAGTAATGATAATGCTGATGATTCATCAGCCCTTTAGCTCCTTATCTTGCACACAGGTTGTGATTCTCCTTCAACTGACTTGGGAATTTGTTGAGATAGAGCAACATTTGCTGGTTTTCAGCACCTGGGATCTGGAAAGATTGGGTCTTATAAAGGATCTCCTGGCCCAGGTCCCAAACCAAATCTACTGCCTTTAAAGCTGGTGGCTTTCCTCTACAGATGCAAATGTATTGGTGGTTAAGATCTCAAAACAGCCCATCAAATACAGCTACACATGTTTAGGGCAAAGCAGACTGGTGATCAGCTAAAAGACTTGCTACTCTGTGCCCCCAGTCCCTGTCAGGCCCGAGCAGGTAGCAGAGGAAAAGCATTCTCAGTGGGTAGGCTCCTAAATGCTCTTCCTCAGTGCCAGGAGCTGTAGTCTGAACAGTGAAGCAGCATTTACATTAGATAGTGAAAACCAAAAGCATTAACAATTGCCTACACCAAGCACAACTCCACCAGTTCTACACCATGGCATGAAAAAGAAAAAATGCCAGAAGCTTTCTCAGAGTTTTGCTTTCAAATGCCAGCATGATACTCTGCTTGAGGGTTGTCATTGGCCAAGGAGCTGTGGTGCAGTGATCTGGTGGTGTGCTGCCCAGCTGTGGTTCAGACCCCTCCATCCTGGGCAAGCTCTTGGCTTGGGAGGATGTTGCAGAAGTGTTTGCTACATCCTCTTTAAATTTCATCTGTGCTTAGTTTTTTCTGGAAGATAGGGCTGAACCTCCTAAGTATTCATTTAGAAGGAAAAATATAAATAGTGTGCAGGATATTTCATTTTGTGTGCAACTCTTGCTTTGGTTCTTTGCTCCACGTTGGGATTTGATGTTGTAGTGAAAAATCACAATGTGCTGCCACTTTACTGGAAAACAATACAGGTCACTCAAAGCTAGTGGGGTACAGGTTACTCCTAAAATCCCACACATGCCTACGGGTTGCTAGATGGCTGGTGAACCTCTCTCAGACTGCCAGTGCAACAGCATTCTCCTTGGAATAGTGCTTCCCTTCTGCTGCACTTGCAGCCTGGCTTCTCAAGAGAGCAAGGCTCATGGGGTCGTGCTTTGCATATGTGTGAAAGAAAGTCCCTGACAACATCTTTCAACATTTGGCAGATTTCAATCAAATTCATCAGGAGGGTAGAGATCTCAGCAAGTTTATGCTCTCTTAACACCTTTTGTGAAAATAAACAGCCAGGTAAAGAGGAGAAAAGTCCTCATTGATATTCCTGTTGTGGGAAAGGCTAAAGTATGAGCTTGTATCTCCTTACAGCATCTGGATGGGAGACACAAACCTCCAGGGTTTTCCCTGGTTACGGAGCTATTTTTTTCATTTCCCCACCCCAAGTCCAGGCGAAGCACTGCATAGGGAGAGGCGGAGCTGGGGCTGGTTTCCCATCTGCAGTAAAGATGGAAATGCTGGAACCTCTGCACTTTGGGCTCAGTCAAGAGTCAGCCACTTCCCAGGGCCCTTTGGATCACTGTCCACTGTGGCAAAGGCTGGTGTGTGAAATGTGTGCACATCTCCTTCTGGCTGCTGGACTTTTTTTACAATGGAGTGCAAATGCTTACCCAGAGTCAACTGTCTCTGGCCTCCTGTCTGCAGAATCTCTTTTATGAAGTAAATGTTTATGCTTTCAGACTCCTTCTAGGCCTGTGTACTCATTCAGCACACGGCTGCAGGATAAATCTGTTCTTGCAGTTAGCAAAGGAGTAAATGCATTCTCCAAAATCCTCAGCGAAACCATGAGAATTGGAGGGACACCAAACCCAAACATTCTTCTCATTTATGCTGTTAGAGTTGCTGGGAAACTGGATATTTTGCAAAAGAACTGGCTTTCCCCCCCGCCCCCCTTCACTGCTCTTTTTTTTCCTTGAAGTCTGCAGCAACGGAATGAGTGAATTATTTCCTGGGGCAGCTGCTGTGTAACATCCAATACTTTATTCTTTGAGCTCACAAAAATAAGCACATCAAGAAGAAAAAAGTGGCAAGTTGCTCAGTGTTCCAGAGGATCGGGCAGCTCCAGAGATTTCATGTTTGTTTTCTTGGCATGTGCTAGATATGTCCATCTTTTTTCTTTCAGCTTCTGCAGGCACCACCTGCCTCTTGTTCTTCTTCAAAAATAGATGAAATAAATCTGAGACACAGGGCCTCAAGGGAGTGCCTAGGGAAGGAGTGGAATAGAAAACAGTAGGGAGAGAGGCTTGTATCTCTCTTCAAGGGATGGAGATGATAGATTTAAAAAAGCCTTAAATGTCTGAACAGTTGGTGGAAACTGTCAGCCATCACACCTTACTTGCATACTTACATACCTCTACAGGCAAATTTCCATCCACAAATTAAAGGAACAGACATTATATAAATGTATGGCCCTGGCCCCTCTTACGGCCCCATTTCCTCTCCAAGCCATGCAAGGTGTCATGGTCTCACAGCAATGGCCCAAGCTTGGGGCAAAAAACTGGCTGTTCAGGATTGCTTTTCTCATCTTGCAAGATCCATATTGTAAGTTCTTGGGGTGGAAAATGCAACCTCCTGGAAACCAAGGTTGAGCAGGAACTAGCCGAGGTCTTTGCTGTGGGATCTGAAATATCCAGGCTCACTGGGAATGAGAAATATCTTCCTGGCTTTTGCTTGCAAGGCAGGCTGGGGGGAAGGGAAAGGTGCAACCAGACAGCTGGGGAGACCAGTTGAGATGCACAGGAAAGGAAACCAAGGGCTGTGTGAACTGTGCACATCAAAGTTGGCAAGGCATAAGCTCATAAGCTTCCTTTCATCCGAGGCATGCTTCTCATCATAAACCTTCAGGCTTCCTGTCATAAACCTTACCTCAATGTGCCCATCCAAACAAATAGCAGAGGAAAGAGCAAAGCAGCACTTGGGCTTGAGGGTCACTTTTAAGGAGCTTGCACCTAAAAGGCACCCAGCACCACTGGGGTCCCCCCCCACCCCCGCCACGATGTTGTCATGAAGCACTGTAGACAGGGGACACCCACATGCAGCATTTGCCCAGGGCAGCATCCTTCACCTCCTCCCCTGCCTCTCTGCAAGCAGCCACAGCATCAGCTGAAGCAAAGCTTGTGAAAGTCCACGTTGCTATGTTGATTCACACTCTCCAAGGATGTGGCCTGTCCTCACTGCCTTGCTAGCTGGTCTCCAGATCAATATTATCCTAGGGATTTTGGACACTTTTGCACAGGAAGCGGCTATGTGCTGCAGCTGATTGCACTTCAGAGGAACCCTTGCAGGCCATATGTCTCTGCTCCTTGAAATATTGGAGTGGTCTCCCCTATTTCATACCTTTTAATTCAAAAAATTGTTCCCTTCTGCTTCTTCTTAGACGTAGGAGTGGCAAAACCCACCCTTGTAACATTCTTTAGGCAGCTGAGGAGGGAACAAAATATATATGGATCTCTTTCATTCATCCTGTGCTGATTTTTAGGCCTTGATACACCCTGATATCACTGGACGTTCTTGGGCACAGAAAAGGGTGAGTGTGAGATCCCATGAGTGTGTTGAGCAGCAGCAGGGTGTGCTACCCTGTAGTTCTCACAGAGTATGATTTGGGCCCTTCCTTCCCCCTCAGTCTCTCTGCTCATCATCTTCCCATCTGTGAAATAAGACAACTCTTTGCCTTTGGAGAAGGCTCTGAGATACTTGGGGGAGTATTTTTGTTTCTATTATTTCTGTTTATGGGGTCTTTGGGGTTTAGTGGTGTCAAATGGTATTTAGTGTTGTCCTAGTTAACTGTGGAGATTGGGAAGAATGAGAAGAACATAATTTGAGGTGAAAGAATGTCTGTCTGTGACCTTCTAAGGCCATAGCTCAGAACACATTAAGAAAACATATAGACAGAAACTTCCTGACCAATGTATTTTGTTCCTTATAACAATATATGTGAAGTGTTTTGAAGAAGGAAAAATACAGACATGACAGAAGTGATGAAATCAATAAATTAGTATCATATTAACAAAAAACCACTTTATCCACAAAATGAAGGTTTAAACAAACATTAAATAGGAAAGAAAGTTGCCTGGGAGGAAACCAGTGCTGGAATTAACTGTAACCAGATGCAAACTACCATTATCTTTCTGAACAATGTGAATTTATCTCCAGCAAGGGTCCAAAGTGCTGCCACTTACTATAATGCTAGGACAATTGCTGGGGAGTCTGCTTTGGCAAGCTATAGGGGTTTTTTTGTTATAAAAATTCTTACATTATAGGAGGGATAGGCAATGAGACATACATATTTTTTAAATTAAGCAAGTCCTTTCTTCTCTTCATGTGGAATTAACTAAAAAAAGAAAAACAAGGAAACTTTTCTCCTATGCACAGTCCTGATGAGCCGTGTAGAAGAATCCAGAATGCCCCAGTGCCTCACCACAGGACTGCCACTGCTTTACTGCACCACCCTGAGCAAGTCACTTACCAACACTGTCCTTTTATCCTCTCTGCAGAAGGGATGAGCTATCCCGAAGCAGATGTTAGACAGTATGTTAAAAGTGGGATCCAGAATTGGCCACAGCAAGGAAAATATCGTGTTATTACAAGAGAGTGACCTCCTCCAGGACAGAAGCATTGCAGGGATGGTCTGTGTAATGAAGAGGAGGTGAAATAATAAAAAGAGGGAGACCAAAGCCTTATCAAGGACACTGTCTGTGAATTTGTATGGGCAATTGCCAACTAAGACTGGTTAGAGGATAAAGTCCACTGGTTCAGTGTCCTGGTAGGCTTCCTAATCACGGTTTGAGTCTCCCAGTGCTATTGAGTTGTCCTCCACAAGTAGTCCCACGGACACTGCTGTTGCCTCTGGAGCACCGCACCACTCCAGATGTGCTGGGTGTAAGAGTCTCCTCCTAAATCAATCTTCAAACCAGGGATAATATGCCAGAGACCTTTAGTGTATTCACTAAACGTAATAGTTTTCAAATGCTTCCATAAAGTGGCACAGCTGGAGTTTGAGAAGGCTTTTTATGGCTTTGTGTTTTGCTTTATAAGTAAAGAGCAGGAAGGAATACATGCTATGTATGGCTGTGTTTATAAGAGTGGAGAGATCTGGGTGTGTAGATTTAAATCCTGTGTGGAAGTGTGTGAAGCAAACCAAGTATGTCCTTGGGAATTAAAATAAAAATAACCCGTGACCTTTCCCTAATGAGCTGTGTGAAAGGTTGGTAGTGATGGCCAATAGACTGCACTTGTCATAACAGCATCTCAAATGCTGTTTCACAGTGGGAGTCACAGCAAGAGCTCACTAGTCCTGATTTCTCCATCCATTTCCAGCATAGCATCCACTCTGCCGAGTCCTTTAACTACACTCATCCTTGCAGCTCCAAATTGCTTTATGTGATATACAAGTGCTCGCGGTATACTCAGATCCATTTTCTTTCAGTGTGTAATTTTTCCCATATGATTTCCTTTACCTAGCCTCCATTTTCACATGGAGGTGTGCGTGCCATCTTGAGCCTTCTATTCATGGAGCAGTTCATTCTGCACTGCCAGAGTGGCTGGTGTTTTAGGAAATATTGTGTGGTTGCCCACTCCCAGTTCCCAATAAGGGAACACTGCAAGGTCTGTCCTTGTGCATCTAATTTAGGTTAGAGATGAGTCTTTGACCCACTTTTAGATGTCAAGCAAATCACCTCCAGTGTTTAAAGCCAGTGTTAAGTGAAGGAAATCCATGCAGTCCTTATGAAGGTAATATACTGGCACAGCATCATTAATAACAGGCTTTTACCTAAACTGTCAGTGTGTACTTGATTTTCATTCTTGAGAGTAATTTTTTCTCTCTCCTTTCCAATGTGGTAGTGTTTCATAACTGTGAGAACAGTAGTAACTGTGGGGCCTTCTGGCTTAAAAGTAAATGCTTTCTTCAGTGGGAAAATGCCCTCTTGTTCCAGAAAGAGCATGCATACCACACTGAAAACCAAAACAAACACGCATCAGATCTTCTTGCAGAAATTTGGGAACTTAGGTTCTCATATTTGTGTGCGTGTGCCTCTTTCTTTTTAAAGACTGATGAGGTTTAGTAGAGAGGAAAATGGCCAGTATGAGGGATTTTTGCTGTTTGCTCAGGGTGCCTGCAGGAAGGTGTGAGAAGAGGAAGGGAGAGTCTCCAGGCACAAGCACCAAGCCTGACCTCACCCTGTGCCATTTGAGGCAGATGGAGTGCTTGTGCTGGGAGCAGAGTCGGGTGGCTGTGCCAGCACCTCCAGTGACAGCAGCAGGCTTGCTGGCAGCAGCAGCAAGCAAAGTGGCTTTAAACAAACTCAGCAAGAAGTCTGTTGGAGCAAATGCAGCTCTTTTGCTACGTAAGGCACTGGGGTCCATCCTTGTGCCTCTTTGTTTTTCTTTTGAGTGTTTATTAAGTATATTTGCACTGATGGCACCTAAATATGTCCAATTCAGATGGAAGGCAGTGTCATCTTTTGTCAGATGAGCCAGAGGCACTGTGCTGCTTCATGCAAGCTCTACATTCACTCTGGGACTCTGGCACTTGTCTAGCTTCCTCTGATCCTGAAATTCAGTGTGTTTTGCTCCTCCTGAGGTGCTGGGGCTGGTGAGGAAGGTGCCTGTGCCCAGAGAGCCTTTCTATGGAGCTGGCTCTATGGAGTCCTTGGATGCTCAAGGCTGCCTGCCTCTGCTGGTTGGGATCATAGTATGCTGTGTCAAACACAAGAATCTATCTAATAAAGCAGAGTTTATTGGAGAATCAGTATGAATCCATACAGCAAATTTAGCTTGCCCTAAGTTGTCCTAATTCCAGCCTTTGATGTGAGTGTCTCCTTGGTCCTCTCGGAAAAGTTTCAGGACTTGAGTTTTCAGCCTGGTGTCCACAGTATGGACCCTGGTGCCACCAAGACCCATCTCCTCTGTGGATATGCTTTTGGAGTTCCCTGCATGAACCAGCTGTGTTTGACCAACATGGCCCATTTGTTCCTACTCATCCAAATCATAGGATTTGAGTGTTTCAGCAGTGGCTGTGTCTAGACAGTCAATTACTTTCTGCTCTCATGTCTCTGAAGAAACTTCAGTGTGAAAGTCTTCTTTGACCTTGCATGTATAATTATTTGTCTTGCCTATAAATAACAGGTTTCTTTGTTGCTGGTTGGTGTCACTTCATTGATATTTTGTTACCTTCTTCAGTTTCAAACACACTTAGCATCTTTCCAATCTACTCTTGCACCAAAGCCTGGTCCTTCGCATGGTTCCTAGCCTTTCTCTCAGATGCTACTTCCAAGTTTTCCACAATCCCATTCACTTTAACTGTAGATCCTCCACTGATGTGTGCTATGACATCATCCTATCTTAGCTTTTGTTTGTGAAGAATGGGATGATTGTTTCCCTCTGCTCATGTGTTTAGACTCAGAGAATCTCTTCTTAATTTCATCATCCTTATCAAACTTGGGAATCTCAGTTTTGCCCAGTGAGGGAGAAGGAAAGATATGGGGCGAAGTGGGACCAAACCTTGAGGAAGTGCACTTTTCATAATACAGAATAATTTCCCAAGGCATTTAGTAGCAAAGCTCCATGGAGGACAAACCCAAAATGAACCTGAGGAGCATGTGGAAAGTAAATTCCTAGGAGAGTTGCAATGCCACTGGCTCTGCTTCCCAGGTGATAGCTGGCGGTCACGGTTCCTCAGTTTTCCCTTTTGAAAGCCAAGCCGGGTCAGGTTAGCCCTGCGTGTCTCGGGTAACCCCTCGCAGCACACGTGTGCTTCTGGGGGCAGGAACAGCACCATATGAAGCTCATCGGTCCCGGCAGAGTTCCAGCTTTGGTTAAGGCCCCCTCGGGCACTCCTCTAATTGAGATGCTTAGTATGGGTAATTAGTAAGGGCGCTAATTGTCCGTTTTTAAGATCTCATCTTTCTCACAATGCAAATTGGCTGGTAGAGAGGAGAGAGGCACAGGAACTGTCAATGCCTCTCTGCAGACAGCTCAACTGCACTTAAGGAAATAGTCTTGGAGAAGTGCAGTGAGCTTACTGTAATCTGCCCAAAGGCTCTGTTGCAAAGTCAGCACCTTGTGAAAATGATAGCAAGCCACCCTTTCCTCAGGCAGGATAGAAATTCGCAGTGTGCTTGTCGAGAGGAACTACAAACCTGACAAGGGCTATAGCTCTCGGATGGGATCAAAAGGGGGCGGGAAGGTGGATGAGGGCGGGCAAGCGGGGCCGTGCACTCTCAGATCTCTTGGAGAGATGTCTTAGAAAGAGCACCAAGACTGCACTGTTACAATGCAGCTCGCTCATGCAGAGCCAGACCTCCTAGCCGGACGTTTGCTTAAAGTCCACTGCTCCACCCCCTCTCCCTGCATTTGTAATAGCTAGGTGCCTGCTTGGTAAGTGACAATAAGGGCATCTGCATGCTCTGGTTGCTTTTCCAGGGTGAGGAACCCAGGTGTGGTGTGTGCCGACAGCCAGTGTACCCAGCTGACAACATTCAGGATGGCCCAGGCTCCCCATCTTCTCTGTCCTGAGTGGCTCACCCTTGGCGATGAGCAATCCATCCCTGCCTGCCCGGGGGCACAGGGGCAGCGCTGCAGCAGCAGGCAAAAAAGGCAGAATTGAGTTGAAGCTTTTGAGGCAGGGATGCCGCTGGCTCTGCACGCTGGCAGCTGTTTACCACAGCGGGTGTGATGCACTCCAGTGCCTGTAGTGGTTCATCCCTGCTCCCACCCTCCTCGCACTGCAGAAACCAGGAAATTGGCTCCTTGTGGCTGTTGGTGGGGGTGTTAGAGTGTTCCTCCCACTGATGGAGTATTGCAAACCACATAGCTTTCCATTGCCTCCCTGGGAGTAAAAACAAGCTAAGCTTTCTCTCAGTTTTACTGAGTTCAGCAGGAGAACAACACACAGAGCACCAGTGATGCCTACCCTGCAGTGCCAATGAGTTCAGCAGCAAGGAGAGCTGCATCAGTGGCAACTGCTAATCATGTGTATCTCCATCAAAATATGGAATTTCCTCCCACCTGCATCATGCTGCTTACTTGGGCTCTCCAAAGCTGCTGCTGTTTCCCACAGTGTGTGTGCAGCCCCAGTCTTGTAAACTGTCCAGCTTGCAAATACCAACACTAACAACTGTGGGAGCAGTAAATACTCAGATCTGAACACTGCTCCCTGGGTCCACATCCCTGCTCAGGCTGCTGGACCAGCTGGTGGCTGGTTCCCATCTCCTCCAGGGATGGAGGGAATAAATAATTTATTCCTGCTTCTCTGTATGCTGAGGTATTGGTAGGCTGATCTGGGATGAACAGTGCGACTCTCTCTGTTTGACATGAGCTGTGTGAGAGTGTAGCCCACTGCCAGACACAGTCTGATGTCTTGGGAAATAGTCTTCATTTGGCTCCTGCAGCTGGCTGGCTGGTCGAAATGCTGATGTTTGCATTGTTTACAGGAGGCCCCAGCTGCAGACTACAATTTCCCAAGATTCAAGATATTTTAGATCTGTGGGTTTGGTTTGGACTCTTGTTGAGAGGCAGTGACCAGTTGTTTTAAGTGGAGAGCTGACTTCACATGATAAATCTGGTTCCTGCAGTTTTGGGCAGTAGCTGGATTCATCCAGTGCATTTGTGTGTAAAATACCTAGATTTCAGAGGTCCTTTGTTCTATGAGCTATGGAATTTAAAACCCCCTTTTTTGTTATGTGTTTTTGTCCTTGGTGTTCTGCACCCTCACAGAAATATATTTACTCTACCATATCCCCCACAGCTTTCTCCACCATTTAGTATTGTCAGCTCCTTCCCACGTCTCTGTCTCCCTATAACTTTTGGTTGTCTTCTACCTTATAACTGCTGTCACCTTAGCTCTTTTCCATGCTCCCATGTCCCTGTTCCCAACATGCCCTGGCACCTCTCCTGACTTATTCCCCTGAGAAATCTGTCTGAAACGCAGATCGAGGCTAAGCACTTTAACTGGATCAAATTTGTATTTTTACATTTTCTGCAACTGTGGCAGTGTGGATTTTACTGGAAACTAAGCATGCTTCCTAAGTCTTTCCAAGGCCATGCACCACCCAGATCTGGTGCTGCACCACAGCACCAAGGGCAGGTCATCCTTTGCCATGTGCAGACCTCAGGCTGCAGTGTTGGGATAACACCAAGCTCACTTAAAACCACACTGCCATCACCAGAGGGTCTTTCTGCATTTTCCCTTGTTCGTGTGCCACAGAGTGCAAAGTGAGCACTGCAGCCACACTGTGGGTTGGAACAGTTTGTTGTTCCAGGTGGAAATATGTGACTTAGTGGGGCAGCGCTCAGTCTCTGCAGGGTGGATGAGCAGAGGCAATTCACCCCACAACTTCAGGAGCCCTTGGTCTGACACCAGGCAGGTGGCAGAAACGTAGGAGCAGGATAAAACTACAAGCTTTCAGCAGTGATGTTGTATTAGGTCTGTGTTGGGTTGACCATGACACAACACACCCTTCATTCCATCAAATGTGGGAATGACAAGTGCTGGGTGCAGTAGGCTAACATGAGCTTCATGCTTGTGGGGAGGAGGAGGAAGATGATGGGAGGTCCCATCCATTTTTGGGCCTGTTCAAGCAGCATAAACTCCTTCCTCAGAGCAGGGGGAGCCACCGCACTGTAAAAAAGCTACTGCATCCTTTTAGACTCATGCAGTGCCAGGAGATATCAGCCCTTCATTGTTAATACTCTCTTTGTTCCAGAGCAGATTTCATCAGTGCCACTGGATGCCTTTTTTTTCTTTCAACAGAAGACACCCAAGTGAACCCAAATCCCCAGAACTTCCATTGAGCAATGGTATCATATTAAAAGAAAAAAAAAAAAACCAAACAGGGTGAAGAAAAGCCCAGTTATGTCAGTTTGCATCAAGATATGAAGGCAGATTTCCAGAAGGTTGTGTGCACAGGGATTGCAGAGTGATTTGGTGAGCAAGCCAGTGCTGTCGAAATGGGAGGCAACAGTGTCAAAACTATTGATGACAGGTGCTGTGCTCACACAAGGGAGCAAATCCTTCCTAGTGCAAGTCCAGGTGCCTCAGAAATGTTCTCAGCCTATACCTCTTTTCCTCTGACTTAGACCAACTTGTTTTTCCCTTCCTGCTACTAAAAACCGCAGCAAGCTTATCCAAAAACCTGTCATCCTTTTTAACAAAAGGGTGAAATAAACATCCCAGCATCATCCTCGGCAACGTGCCACAGAGAAACTGCTGCAAGACATGACAAGATGAATACTGCCTTTAAATGTGATACGGGGAGGAAATGAACGACACCCACTTGGAAGAAACAGCACTGAGGCCCTGCAGAGCTGATCTGATGGTGGCAGGATGGGGTGCCAGGGTCTCCTCCCTGGCATGGCATGTGGTCCTCGTGACCCAAATGGTTCACTAGTCACACCTAGGGCCGTGTCTTGGCTGTCCCCATCAAACCAGGATGGATTTCTGTAAGCCTGAGCAGGTAGCACTGGCAGGGCTCTCCCAGATGGTGTGGAGACTACATCAGGGCAGCTGCACCTGGTTTTGTTAAGCTGGCTGTAAAAAAAGGCAATACCCAAGGCAAACTGATTTTTTTTTTTTAAGAAGAAGGTAATACTAGTGGATCTAGACTGAGGCAAAAGGAAAAGGCTAACTTTAAGCTTGCTAAAGAAAACTCCTAGAAGAAAGGGAGCCACTAGGGAAATAAATGTAATAGTAGGGACTGAGAAGCAAACATTGTGTGCAGGGTTGTCAGTCTGGTGGCCTTTGAGCCTCCCAAGGGCTGTGCAGGTGCTCTGTGCTCAGCCACTTGGCCTGCAGGAATTTGGTGCAGAGCTGTACACACACATCAGCAGCAGGGGACAATTGCTTCTGGAGATGGGTTTGGGGGTGATCTGACTGCTGAGCTCTCCACTGCATTACTCTGCTTGTGTCTGTTCTGTGCCATGCAGCTCCTTCTAAGGCAACAGCACTGCAAGTGCAATGCACTGAAATGTTGCCATTTAAAGGTGATCTATGGCTTGTCCTTTGCTTTTAAAGCTTCTCGCTGCCAGGGACCCACCATAAAACACAAAAATGTAGCATGCTCTTCATGGAGAGACTTGAGTTATTTCGACTCAGTGTCTCTAATCTCAAAAGCACATCAGAGAAATGTATAAAGGATGTAGTCTTTGCCCTAGAGATATGATCTAAACATAGATAAAGCATGAGTAAAAAGATGACATAACAAGAGACTAAAGGGAAAGCCACTGAGATGTTATATCTGGGGTATTGCAGCCTTTGCTAGGTTTATGGAGACTAGCAATGCAATCCTGGGTGTGTGTATGTGCATGTATACACACATGTGCATATGTGCATTTACAACCATTACTTTAGCTCTAGTTGCTAAAAATTCTCCCATAAATGATTTGAAGTAAAGAAGTCCTTAATTACGCATAGTGATCAAAGAGGATGAAGATGAAAAGAGGATAGAAGTGTAAGAGTTTTCCATGGCCACCTTGTTTCCCCTCTGAACCCTTCAAATGCTGCTGAGCTCTGTGTACTAAAATTGCAACGGCCACATACATGTCTTCCAGGAGCTCAAGTCCCTATCTCTAACAGTTTGTTAGAGGGCATTAGCAGTAGGGATGGTAAAACATCTGCCTGGGACATGTAACTCTTTGGCCTTCCCAACGTCTGTGTTTTGGTTCGCTAGCTCAGAGCAAACCCTGGATAGCTCTTGTAACCATGACTCGTTACAAAAATACTCTTCTTGTCTGAAGAATGGGGATAATGCTTGGCTATATTTCTGCCAGGAGTTCTGATAATTAATTATTTAATCTTTCTAGAGCACTTGGGATTTATATTGGGATACCTTTTGATAGAGTCACATATTCCCCTAGTTTTCAAACCACATTAGCACCTTTTCAGCCCTACTGGTGGTGCAGTGAGAGATAGTAAAACATCTCCAAAGCCTGAACGCACTGACTGACTGCCTCTGTCTTTATCAAAGTAAACCACAACAGGTTTCACTACTTGAATGAAATAAAGCCTGAAAGGAGATATGAGAAAGAGACAGTGAGGAGATTAATGCTAGTCTTGATGGAAGACTTCCTGGCTGACTGCTGTTGCCCAGAAAGTCCCTTAGAGAACAGAATTAGTGGGTTTCATGCACACATTAGTAATATTTCCTTGTCCAATGCCATCCATGTTCTCTGTGCTCACTTCCTCTTGTGGTTGTCCACGCTTCATGTTCATAGTTTTGTAGCCTGGGTCTTTTGTGTCTGTGTGGATGGGCTCGTCTGCAATGTGCTGCAAAGGGAGAGCAAAATGTGGGAAGCAGACAATGCCTGAATGTCACTGCTGTCTGGATGGGTGTTTGTCTGTTGGAAGGCTCATAGCTTGCATGGGAGTGTGCAGTGCTCAGAAATCCGGTTCAGTGGCACCAAGGGACATCCCGCGGGCACTGCTGCCGTGTGTGCCCAGGCAGCGGGTCCAGGCTCAGGTCAGGCTGTGCTGAAGCAGCCAGCCTGAGTGACTTGCTCAATAATTTCTAGTCCTTGTTCAGCAAATGGTGATGGTGCAGCATTCCTCCTGGCTGCAAGCCATGGCAGTACAGTGCCACCACAGGTGACCTCCACCTTGTGCTGCCATGCGGCACTTGGAGCAAGGTAGGCTGTTTTTGCTCTTAGAGCAGGCACAACATGGCAGATCTCAGTACTTTGAAGCAAAGCTGGATTTCAGTGCAAGTCAGACTTCGTGAACTTCAGCAGATCTGAGTTTGATTTTGTATCTCAAATTCAGGCATGGATGTGTTCTAGACCTTAGAACAGTTTCTGTTCCCTGTTTACTCATTGGATGGATAAGATAAACTGAGATCATTGTGATTTTATCAGTATAAAGAGTCACAAACCCAAAGATTTTCATCCAGACCATGCAGAACAGACTGATGACTTCAGATGTACTGAAACCCATCTTTAATCTGTTTATGGTGTTTCAGAATTATAATACAGGTTAACTGAGTTTGCATAAAGCCAATACACAAACTCTGCACCTTGTCTTGTTTTCTATCACCTGTATTAAAAGTGGGATTTCTTTTTAAGTCACACTGAAGTAGAGCTTCAATTACATCCTGTTAATAACTAATAAATTAATTGCTACTTAGTGCAAGATCCCACCCCACCAAGGATTGGCATTTAAAGGATTATGCCTGGAGGGGTGAGGACAGTTTAGTTTCAGAGTTGTATGTCCTTGGTGTGACTGATCCTGATGGATCGTGAACAAAATCGTATTGTGAAATACATGTCCTTATTGGAATTGCTGTTAACTTCATAATTGCTCTGTAATTACTAAAGAGAGAGTATCTTACACTTCTGACAGCCAGGTGCATGTATTGCTTAATCTGTCTCCATTATTGACTTGGCTCAGTTCCTGGGGGTGCTTTCCTATTCTCTTTCAGTTGTGCAATACCAAAACTGACTAAATGGTGCCTCTGCTGTTTTGTTCCTGCTTTGGAGCTAACAACAGAGCAAACAAAGGTGAACTTTGAAGAAGCTGAAGCGTCTGGCCGGCCCGGAGCTGCCCCTGCTGCAGTGAGCTCCTTTCCTGGCTGGAGGCTGTGCTGCGGGCTCCACGTGGGGCGGTGGGAACAGAGCCGGGCTCAGCCCCATCGCCCCTCCTGCCCTGTGAGCATGGAGCAGTACTGCACCATCTGACAGGCAGCTTTGCCAGCAGCTGAGAAGACTACCAGGAGGGAGGTCAAGGGTCTTTCTTCTGGAGATCTTCAAGCTGGAATCTGGGTTAGAAAAAGTTTAATCTCAAACAGTGATTAAGAATGGGACTGAAATGAGATAAACAGTGAGTTGTCAGCAGCTTCAGAAGCGATTCCTGCCCTAGGGGAAGTGCCATTCGTCTGTTTTGCTGTGTACTGGGTCAGAGCTTATGCTAAAATATTGCAGATTGTCAGCTTTGTCTGTGGCTTTGGGAATATTTCAGTGGCCCTTGCTACATGCACTGGCATTCTAATGGAGCTTTATGAAAGGGCTTTTTTGGTGTAATCTGTCAACAGATAAGCCCAGGGAGAAAGAGAAGGAGAACTCAGCGCCTCTCCCAAGAGAGGTAGCAATAAAGATGCATGCATAAAGCATCCTCCTCTCCCTTTGGTACACCCCGCATAGCAGGGCCTCCAAGGATCTCGTCAAGCACACTGCTAGCTGAGTGGGTGTCCTGCCTGACAAAAGCTTTTCTTAATAACCTTTTTCACTTACATGTAGAGAATAAAGTTCTTGACAATCTTTCTTTTCCCAGGAAAATAAACGTTTCAGGTATATGTGACCAAAAAACGACAACCTCATGGGGGCATTGTCAATTTTTATTGACTTTCCAGTAGGGCAGAAGTCGATGAAACAGGTTACTACAGATACAACTTGCTTGTTACGCATGTGACAGCCGTGCAAAGCTCTGACCTGATAATAATTTCTCCCAACATCGATATTACACCTCCAAGGCCACCAGCAGTGTTCAGTTCCCAGGCAGCAGGAGCCCATGGCAGGCTCCAGAACACCCCAGTCCATCTGCAGCTCTACCCTCTCTCCCGACCCATGAGCTTGCAGGGCTCAGATGCTTCTGTTGGTGTCCAGCTCCAAGCATCTGCTCCTCAGGGGGCTGCTTATGCCCCACACCTTTGTTGCCCACAGCCCAGGCTGCCTGTGGCCTGTTTTCTGGCCTCATTACTGGAAACTTTTTGCATCTTGGGCTGACAAACTGGCTCTGTGCACTCCTCTGCCAGGAAGATGGAGGTCCCCTTGGGCTATGGAGGCAAAAATTGCTTCTTTTTTGAAGATGTTACAAGTGTCATATTTCTCTTCAATCACTGTTTCAGGCTCAGATGATGCTTTCTTACCCTCAGTGGACTGAAAGCATACGAAGCATCTGGCTTCCCCTGCCTTTTTTTCAGTTGTCTGCTTATCCACATAGAGTAGAAGTTGTCTTTCCAAGAGCCAAGAGTGCACTTTGTGTTATAATAGGTGAACTTTTCAGCTGCCACAGCTCTCCTTTTCCCATTGCCTCTGTTGTTACTATCCCTTTTCTGCTAAGAAACTTTTTTGGTGTGAGGCACCCAGCAAAATACTGACATTTCAAGAGGTGCTGCAAAAGACCAGAAAAGGGAATTTTTAATTTCAGTAAACAATTGTGTCTTCAAGGCCTCACAGTCGGTGCAGTTCTAGGAAAGACTTTGAACTAGAGAAGGATATGAGATTTTTTTTGCAGTGACTCATACTTTTTATAGATTACCAGTTTCACAGCCTTGGAGGCTGATAAGTCTGTCCACAGAGCAGGTGCAGCAAGCACCCTGTGGAGGCCTTACTGTGTGCAGGGGGTTGTGTCAGTGTTGCTGCAGGGAGATATGGTTGTGTGGATGCCCTTGACTTCTCAACCCTGCTGTTGTGCTTGCTGTGGGGGCTCCCAGGGCTTTAGGGTGCACAACCATCTATGTGGGCACAGAAGGAGACTGTACAGGATGGATGCATGTCTCATGATCCAAAGTTGCATTCTTAGAGGGTGTAGGGAAGAGAAAGTCAATGTGGTGAGTCTTGAGGAGAGACCTGCAGACCTGCACACCTGCACAGAGGCAGCTGCTTGCCATGACATGGCAAAATGAATTCCAAGTGCCCACAGGTACATGATGACAGAGGTCAGAGTGTGTCTGAGTGGGCACTCAGCTCTGCCCCTCAGCATCCCTGGGTCTGAAGGGAAGCCTGAATGGACTTCACAGACAGCCCGCCTTGTTCACAGTGTGTTGTTCTGGCTGCTGTATCTTCCTTTCCAAAAAAAAATTTACAGCTCCATTAAGACTTTTGCCAGTAAATGGAAGTCGAGGAGAGATGCAAATGAGGCATGACTGTACTTTGCTACATACAGTTACTAAATAGTTACTGGTCCAGCTTGGGGTTGAGGCCTGAATCTAGGTGTGAGTTTGCAGTAATTTGCAGCAGACTAGCTTTTGGAGCTGCAACACTTTGTTTTCTTTTCCTCTGGCTTTGGCTTTTTCCTAAATGTCCTCCCTCCACATACCATGTCCAGGTGCTTTCTACACATATGCAGAGCAAATGAGATGTTTGCTTTTTCTCCAGGAAGACAACTTGGACCTTTGGTTCTGTCATCAGTCAGATGAGAGTCAGCTGCTCCAGGGCTGCTCCTATTCCCAGTCTGCTCTGGGATGTATGTTCTCCCAGATGTTTGGTTCTCACTGGAAACAAATTTCACATAGGAGCATTTCGTAAAAAGGTCCTGGCAAAATTTGGTCCCACAGTTGGGCTATGTGGTAGCACAAGGTCTCCGTCTCTCTGGGTGCTGTGTGGCTCTGTGGGCCTTGTTGGCTCAGCATTACAAGGTGGTGATGCAACTCCTGGTATCATGATGCACCTTGGCCCCGGCAAATATAAAAGGCCTCATCCTGCTGGCCTCAGGATGAGTTACCAGCAGGTAACTCTGTCTTTATAACTTTCTTTATAATGTTTGGAGGCAGTGGCTTGTGTGGAGGTGGGAGTGACACGTTTGTCACTGCCTCTCGATTACCTTGAGGCAGGTTAGCCAGGTTGTAGATTAACTGTGCACAAAAGCCTGGCAATTACAGAGCCATTATAGATATGCCATTATGTATATCCTTATGTTTATGACTTCATTCCTTCTTAACCCTATTTCTCAAAGACAAATACATTGAATGTGTGGTGTTTTCTCAGCCTGGGCTGACGCAGTCTTTGTGTGACCTGCCTTACTTCTAAATGAGATGTGTCCTCCTGCCAGCTCTGCCTGCTGTCTGCTGATCCACCCTGAGTCTCAGCAGCATGACTGCCACTGAGAGCTCAAGGAAATGCCCATCAGAGCTGCTGGGCTTGGGTTGTGGAAGGAGAGGGCCTTGTTTGTGATGCCTGCAAGCACCACATTCTTCCATGCACCCTGCAAGCTCTGCTGAGAGCTGCCTGCCCTGCTGTGGTCACAGGGGCTCAGCTCCACTGGGGCTTGTTGAAACCAAAACACAGCTTGGTGTCAGGAAGGAAGGCCCGAGAACAGACACTATCTTGAAACTGCTGAGCACTGACTATGGAGGAAGAAGGGAGTAAACAAGCCCTGGGCAGATGGAGAGAAGGGTGAAGCCTGGATCCTTACATCCTCCCCATGGAGGCCCCCTGCACAAAAGGCAGGCAGAGTGTGGTGTGGGAATCTGTGGGCACACCGTGGAGGTATTTAGATTCCCCTTTGTCTGTGAGCTGGCAGGCTGTGTGCATGCCATGCATCTTGGCTTGACAAGGGGTGTAGCCACCTCTCTTGCCTGCTCTCTGACTACCATGGTTGCTCTTATGAGGCCTGGCTTGCTGCAGGCAGTCGGGAGCAGGGGCAGACTCTGGCTTCACAGCTAGGGGTGTGCTGGTGTGTGGGGTCATTCCTCTAGGCTGTCAGTGCACTTCAGCCTGCAGAGCTGCTTCCAGTGCCTTCTCATCAGCTGGCAGATTTCTCTCTTAATGCACACATTATGTTGGCATGGCTGTTGAATGAATGCAGAAAGTGCTGGGAAATGCATGTTGACTTATAGACAGCTGGAGATTTAGTGTGATTCACAGAAACACCCATAGCTGAGAAAATAATCATAAAAGCAACCAGCCACTTACTCTAGCTTAACACTTCCACTTCTGGCTGGGACAAGGAAGTGCCAGCTCCTCAGGAAAGCAAGTGGGCAGGCTCATTCAGGTGTGTCTGAACTGTGGGAGGAATTTGCCTTCAAAACATTTCTGATTCAGCCTCGTAAACCCAGTCCCTCAGCCCTCGTGCTGGCCCAGGTCAAACCCATTGATGACATCAGGCAAGTGACTTCTGGCATGCTTGGGAGAGTAGTAAGAACAAAAGGAGAAAGACAAATCCAGACCCAGATTTTGCAACACTTTTGAAAAACCCCACCAAACCCCACCAAACCCCAGAGCCAAACATGCTGGGGAATACCATGAGCACAGTTTGCCTCTTGGGCCTGTCTCCCATGCTCTTCTTTCTCTCCAAAGGTTTGCCACTGAGCTTGCAAACAGAAAATAAACTCAACGTCATTGACTTCAGCAAGTCTCTGTGCGTGTGGCAATGGTCCCATGAGCATCAAGCAGGACTCTTTGCCCAGGAAAAGAGGCTCAGGCATAGGCTGGGAGGCAGTAGTGAGCCTTGGGCAGGGTAACCCCCTGGCTGTCTTTAGTGCCAAGCTCAACCCATGGCTGCCCATTAGAGTGGTAGACAGGGTAGGGCAAGGGGAGCTTTAGAAAGAAATAGCTTTTGGGGGAATCATCCATCCTTCTCCCGGGTGCTGTCCACTGCAGTGGGAGCAGGCTAGCAGATGTTTCACTGATGACAGCCTTCCACGGTTTCAAATTGCCAAGTTCTGCCCTTCTTTCTCCCTTCTCCCCTTCAAAACTTAAATAAAAAAAAAGTCCATCTACTTCCTCAAGTTTAGAGATTTTTGGGAGGTGAAGAGTTAACAAGGTGGAATTTGAAATAAAATGGATTCTGAGCTTGAAGAAAAGCAGAAAACACAGGACTGAACACTGAGTAGTCTTTCTGTGGCACATCCTCACCTGCATCAAGGCACCCTGCTGTTAGAAGGAAATGCTCCTGCACAAAGTGTACACTGACACCCTCTCCCTTTGCAAGCAGAATTAATCATACTTATGTGCCATATTCCATTCTAATTTTTATTGCACAGTCCAAGATTAAAGGTTAATGTAGTACATCTCCCCATCTCCACTCCCATTACAATGGAGTGCTTTGAATAACTATTAACTTCTCGGTTAACTGAAAGAAAATTGTTAATCATCTACAAGCTTATGTTGCATAAAAATCATTCTCTAACTTTCTCCTGACTGTGGGAGAGCCCTTTCCTGAATGCTGACCTTCAACAACACCTGGTACCTGCAGCCTGCAAAACACAGAAAATCATACTACATGGGCTTATCTGCCAGCCAAGGTCATAAACTGCGTGAATCAGTGGAGTGCAACTTACGTTTCTCAGTGTTGATGTTGATCCAACATCCAGTTCTTCTGCCAGCAAAGATACAGAGGTTCTCTGGGCCTTCAGAAAGTGCCTAATGAGTTGCTTTGCTTTGTTTTGTTTTTGATTTAGCAAAGTGAGGCCAATCTGCGGAGCGCTGGGTGGTTGCTGGACACCCAGGGTGACAGCCCAGCCTGTCCTTCCCGCTGCAGGAGGCGTGTGCACGCCGGCAGGGCTGTGACCTCTGTGGGGCTGCCTGCCCCAGGGAACAGCTCCTGACTGAGAATGGGCAATGCGGGGCAGAGGGCAGGGCCCTGGAGAATTTGGCATCCCCCCTGCCAGAGGAGCCCTCAGGTGAGGGGTGGTGGCTTCTGCTCCTTTCAGCCTCCTCGTGCAGCTGCTGCAAGTTTGGCAGCAGAGGTGCGGCCTCCCTGTTGAGTGATTACATGGAGGAGGCTTGAGTCCAGCCATTTGGGAAATAAATCACCCGCTGTTTGTGAAGTAGGAGGGAAGCACTCAGGACGGTGAAAGATTAGACTGTAAGCCTCACAAAAATCCCCTTCTGGCTGTAAAGATGGGCTGTGGATGTTGTGTTTTTTAGCTCTTTAAATGATTATTTCTGTGCCAGACTTATTAGGCAAGATATTGTTGGGATCTTGGCAAAGAGATAAATACGGCTGCAGGCTCCGCAGTCGCTCCTCTCCACATCTGGTCACTGTCAGGCCTTCAGCTAATAGGCTGAGGTCTGTGTGCTACAGTAAACAGCCTCTGCAGCTGCTAGGGGCTAAATGTAACTATATATTGCTCCAAACACAAACATTTCCACATTAGGCATTGCATGTCCTCCCCCAGCACAGAGCTGCAGCCACTGACCTCGGGAGCCTGCACTGCATCAGCTTGCCCTGGCTTCTCCTTGGCCAGCAAATTCCGTCTCTTTTTATGGCTGTGGCTCTTGAAAGTGAGAGCAACAGCCCCTGCTCGGGTCAAGCTGCATGTGGCCAAGCATTGTGCAACCTCCTGCAGATGGACTCAGCGCTGAACAGCCAGGAGCCTGGCCAGGAGAGACTTGCTGGGGACAGAGGGCAAACTGGGGAGAAATGGGTGGTGCCAGCATCAGGGAGCTACCGGGGGGAAGGGTTTTGGAAGAAGGCACACATCTCCTGGGATGTTCTAGACATCTCTGGCTGGGTGTCATCCTGTCTGCACCCCCCACCCCCACAAGCCCTATAGAGAACTGGGAGCTGCTCTTGGCTGGACTTCAGACAAGCTGCCGCGCATGCAAACATGAGGTCTCTGTGTACAGTGCCAGGCTCCCCCAGTGGTGTCCTTCCTCCTCTCTTCCTCCTCCTCTGTACTTTTCTCTGCTTTGCAAGGCCAGGAGCAATTTGGTCAAGACTGCTTTCAGCAAGGTGTTTGCTACACTTGTCTCGGCAGAAAGACAAACGCGTCTCATCAGCTGGAGCCTTTGTTCACCCATATGATAAAAATAAAATCCACTTCCATCCAGTATCTGCAGGAGAACTCACCCACACGTGAGGAATCTGCAAGTGGAGAGGGTTTGGTGTAGCTGTTTTCAGGTCTGGCCTGTTCCCAAGCTGTTGCAGAGTTCTGTCCTTCAGTGCCTGCTCCAGTGAACTGGATAGATGACAGGGCTCAGGGAGGCTTTGCCCCAATGGAGCAGTTGGGTGTCTGAAGCAATCTTTCCAGAGAGGACTTTTCCGAGACCTGGCACCCAACACAGCAGGTGCATCCCAGGCACCAGCCCCCAGTTTGGAAATTCAGCATGCCGTGCTGACCAGGCCCTGCCTTCTGATTAATAAAGTGTTGGCCTATTCACATCAGCTCTCCAGCCTGCTTGTCCACTGCACGGCTCTGCTTGGTGCTGCAGGGAAGAAAGACGCCTCTTGCTGTTTGGTTGACTCCAGGCTGGATCAGCTGGCCAGGTGCACAGCCAATTTCCATTGCCGCTTTGAAAGCTGAGAAGTATTTTGAAAAGAACAGAACCTTTAGCCTTGTAAGTTAAAGCCATTTATCTTAGGATGAAAAAGTGCTGGCATGGAAAAATTCCAATGCTATGAAAGTCTCTTTTCCTGAATGTCTTGGATACTTGCTGGATTAGGTTCACTGGTAAGCAGCTCGAAGTTATGAATGTGTCTTTTACAGAAATGAGCTGCAGAAGGAAAAGGCAAGCCCTGGCATGCTTGTAAGTGGGACAGAGCGAGGTTCCTTGTGGACCAGACATTTCTGAGATGGCTTTTAGAGGTATGGTCAGTATTGCTGCAGTGAGTTGAGGTGGTTGTAACCATAGCTGTTACTATTTCCCAGGGTATAGTATCAGCAGAATACCTTACATAAACAAAAGCTAAGCACTGTTGGCTTTGCTCTGCGTGGCTGTTTAATAACGCTTTGTGCTGCACACAGGCAGCGTCAGAGTGTTTTATAGACGCTAATGAAATTAGCCACATGATGCTCTGGCGAGGTGGGGATGTGTTATTAGCCCTTTCCCTGGGCTCAGTGTGTGTGTGGTGTAGGATTCCCAGCAGCATGGGGTGCTCATGCCTGCACTTTCCAGCAGTAAACACCTCATTGGGATGGGGACCTTCTGCAGCCCTTGGTCTGCTCCATCACTCTCTCTCCAGACAGTTTCTGACTCCTGGTGCCAGTGGTGGGTGTGAGAGGAGGTGGTGGCAAGGGTGCTGCCATGTCACCCCCCTGCTAGGCACAGACTTTCTCCTTTCTCAGAGTGATCTTCTACTCAAGGTCTGCTGGCAGGGACTGAAAATTCAGATTCTCCTCTCGAATCAGTAAGTGTGTCTGCTACATTTCAGGACCTTATGTCAGCTTGCAGTGGCTGAGGTCCAGGACTTTTCCTACGTGGCCAGTGTGGAATAGTGGAGATGCTGGAGAGGAGCTCTCTTTTATGCGTTGTGCATGGCTCTGACCTCTTTGGGTGGAAGATGGGGTGTTGCCTGCAACAGCTTTGCAATGATCCAGCCCTGCTCACGTGCAGCAGCCCCAGTTTTGTCACAAACACCAGCGCTGGCCCCAGGGCTGTATTGAAGCTACCATTGATGCATTGCTTTAAATAGATCCTAAGCAAACCTCTCTGTTTGTTTTTCTTGACATGGTACTGACTGGTGCTTTCCAAGAAACAAGGAAAAAAAAGCTGGATTCACAGTGGTGACTTTGACTCCATCTGGCAAAAGCAAACTGATCTCCTAAATGAGAAAGGCACAGCCATGAATAGAAAAAGGTCACTGTGAGAAGCAGCCTGTTCCTTTTGACCCAGTGGCTGCCAGTGACAAAATCACACTGGAACTTGGTTAGAAGATCTCCTCACTTTAGGATTTTCTCTGTCATGAGAAAGCCAAAGGTCTTTCCAGACCTTAGATGAGATTTGCATATGGAGTTTAGTATTGGATTTCACAAGTTTTGCTGCACTTTATCCTGCTCTGCTAGGTAAATATTTGGCTTCCAAATCATCATTTGCCTTTCTGAGTCCCGTGGCCTGTGAGGCTGGACCAGACTGGGGAACTGTCACACATTCTGCATGAAACAGACTTCTGTGAACCCCTCAGAACCTTACTAAGGCACTCCTTTGCTGTGCTACTGCCTTCTAGCTGAATGTTCAGCCTGCAGGAGCTGAGAAACCATCCTGCCTGTGCCATAGTAACACACGGGCCACTGAAAGTGGTCTCTGTAACTCAGAGTGGTGGGAAAATGCCATGCTCAGGCTGTGAAAACACTGTGCTGAAGGGAATTATTTTCATGATGGGCAGAGCCAAACCCCATACTGAAACACAGGCTTAAATATGGGTGTACTTGAAGACTGTCAGGTCTTGAAGACTTTGACAGGTCTGGATCTAAATTTCATGACTGGTTCTGTCTTAGTGGCTGGCTGGGCCATGCGCTCCTGAAATCCAAACTGTCCACCTTGTAAAGCTCCACCTCTGAAGAGAGGTTGCCAACAGCATTACCTATGCACAGCACATTGGGTGAACTCCTCATTGTGGGGGTGGTGGTGAAAAATGCACTTCAGTTTTATTTTATGGCTATGTTCACACATCTTATTAGGCATATAAGCACTGACGGGGAGAGTTTGGAGGAGGTTTTTTTTTCCATGCCAGTTGATGAGCTGTGGGGAGAGTGTGAGCACCCCAGAAAGGCTCTGCCCTACTGACCCTCCCCTTCCCCGCCTGTTGCTAATTAGAACTCAGCTTAAGCCATGAAGCTAGAGTTTAAGAGCTACTTCTACAAACTCTCTTATCATGACATGTAACACTGACACCAGTAGGCAGTCTTGGTGTGTATGTAGAAATTCCATCCTCGTCCAAGCTGCCTGCTGGCCTTTTGCAACTCTGCTTGAAATTTGGGCTCTTTATAATCTGAACGATAAATCTCTGGTGCTTCCCACTTGGGTTTTTTCTGCTGCCCGGAATATATGTTAACAGTCTATTGATGGAAATGATAATTAGGGGATTTGTCATGAGAAATGTGCATGAACTTTTCAAGCTGTCATTCAAAAAAAGATTTTTTACAGTCAACTCTCGATTATCTGTGGGTGCATTCTCTGAGCTGCAGATTAGATATGCCGTGTTTAAAAAATGCAGAACTCTTTCAGAGCCATTATAAAGTATAATGTACAATGTTTTTCTCTCTTTATTTATAACCTCATGCTGCATCTTAAACTTTTTTTTCAAAGGTAAAGATACTAAACTATTACATTCCTGGGGCCTTATTTACATATATTTTGTATTATTAGTTTTGCTTTTCTTTCTTTGCCCTCATTACCCCTGATACTGAGAGCTAAGCATATCAGCTTATAGCATCTGTGGAGGAGGGCATGTGACATGGTAACCTTTCCCCAGCTGTTTTCTTTTCTTCTGGTGCTGCATAAGAGTTTCTGCAGTGTGATGCTGCACAGCCAGATGGGGTGGAGAGGAAGTGCTCTGCTGTGAAAGGAAAAAAAAAAAGGTCTGTACCTTTACTCATGAAGAGACATGAGTGAGTGACAAACAGCTGAAAGAGAAGGGATGTCTTAGAAACCATTTGTCAGGCAGAAGAAGCGTCAGCTTGTTAAAAACATGCCTGTTCAGTTAAAAGGATGAATTGACAGACGAAAGCTCAGTGCAAATTCAGCTGCCATCACTTCAAAAGCCCTCACAGCTGAATCAGCAAATTTCTGTTTCCATATATAATGGATGCAGCCAGCGTGCCATTATGATGCCCACAAGAAGACTTGTGTTAAGATCTTTAAATTAGCTGTTTATGATAGTCACACTCTGTAGCTGTAACTTATTTTTTCCTGGGCCTCCTTCTCTTCTCATCTCATCTCATGCCTTTTGTTTTTGCAGCCCTGGGAACAGCTGCCTAAGCAAAGGTTTTGGGAAGGGAGTGGTGCTGACTCAGTGCTACCATGCGGAGATTTGCAGCCATGCCTTCCTTTCATTGCCTGCCCGCCCCCCTGACCGGTGCTGGTCCCACCGTGAGCCAGGAGCCAGCAGCGCCGCTGGACTGACCCGCAGAGACTCAGCCTGCAGAAGCTACAGCACCAGGCACGCTTGTGCCTGCTCCCTCCTTGCCATCCCCTCACTGCCTCTGCTGCCAGAAACTCCTTTCCTCTGCCACCACCTCCTCTCAAGGGTCCCTGTGTCACACCGGCCAGGAGCTGCTGCCCTGCCCCTCCCGCTGTGGTTTGGGGTGCGTTCCCCTCCCGCCTGGCTGAGCCCTGTCCATGTCAGCATCGGGTACAGCTGGTGCTAGAGAAAGACACAAGTTAACCTTACCCAGGCTGTGGCAACCTTTGGGTCCAGAGCCCTGGTTTGATTATAGAGTTCTCTAAGAATTGAGACCTGTCTTTTTTTCAGTGTAGCTTGAGGAGTTTGAAAGTAGCTCAGGATCTTCACAAAAAAATCATGCTGAGTCAAGTATTGTTGAATGATTGTCAACATTAATCCAAAACCTACTGCCCTATGATGGATTTAATCTCCTTTTTTTGGGGAGGGGGGGCGGGGGAGGGGGGTTGAGCTGAAGGAATGAAGAGGAATAACAAAGAGTAAAAAAGAGAACCAAGCACTTTTTCTGTGGAAACAAACAAACAAACAAAATGCATAAAGTTGGCACCTTTTTATTGCAATAAGAAAATTTTCTGAAAGCAACTTCTGGCTGAATTTTTTTTTTTTTAAACGGTTGAGAAATGTCAAGCAGCTCTAGTATCTTATGAAAGATGTTGCACTTAATGAAACTGCAGGCAGGGAGGCAGAAACAATACACCCATTCATCTCCCTCAGCCCCTCGCCCCCTTCCCCTGCGGCTCCGCTCGCTCCGGAGGGCGCGGGCCCTATCAGGTGATGTGAGCCCTTCCATGGCTTCAGTGTGATTTCCAGGCTAAGCAGACGTTTTGTAAGCCACAGCTGCAGGGCAGCAGCCCGCAGGAGATAAGGGAAGCACGCATCCCTGCCCGGGGGGGATGCACGGCATCTCTGCCGCGGGGCAGTGCGAGCTGTGGCACCTCCGGTGGATTTGCTGCGCGGACGCCGGCAAAGCACAGTGGGGCGAGCAGCAGTGCTAGCAAATCTCCGCTTCCTTACACAGGAAAGGGGGATTTTGCTTCCCTCTCTTGACCCTGGCGATGTGTGAAAGCCGTGTTGCTGGTGGAGGAAGGATGGAGCGGCGGGAGCTCCGTGCCACAGCACCCTTGCAGTGGCAGCAGCAGGGCAAAGCTGCCTCCGGGGGCTTCTCCTCGCTGGACCCACGGAGACGGCGAAGTGCTTATGGACCCCGGAGGCGCTGGCAATGTTTCTGTTTGCTGTGCTATTTCGGGAAGTTTTCATAAGGTAAACAAGGGCCTCCTCTTGATTCATTGAGGTCATTAGTGAGCGGTAGGATGGTATTTACATTGCTAAGGTATTCGCACAGCTCTCTCCCAGACGGCAAGTTCACCGGGGAGGAGGTGACCTTCAGCGTTTCGTGTTTTGCCCTGTATCTAGCACGCAGGGGGCCTGCCTATTCGACTGGAGTGCCTGGGTGTTGTAACCAAAATAAATCATCCTTATCGTGGCCGGTGGCAATACTGCAATGGAAACAGTAACAGGCGCCTACTTTGCACTTTGTGGAAATGGCATCGCTGCGAGGAGTGTGATGGGAGGTTGGAGGATGAACTCCAGGCAGCTGCAGCCACCACTTGTCCCGAGCGGGGCTCTCCTTTTTGGGGCCAGCCTCCCAGCTTGGCATGGACAAAACACTGTGCATGACAGAGGAACTGCTCTGCTGTACAAACTAGAGCAAATAACTGCTGAGGAGTATATTTAAAGAGAGAAAGGGAGACAATGTAGTGATGTTCTGGTTCAGCCTATCACAAATTGACAAGGGAACCCCCCAAACTTCTGTCTGTCCCCTCCCTGTGCAAATCATAATACACAACTTTTCATTTTGGCTCCCTAGTCTGTTTCAATGAGTAGTAGAACCATTTAAGACTGTTGGGGTTGTTGGGTTTTTTTGTTTGTTTGATTGGTTGGTTGGTTGGTTTTTTTTCTGTGGATTTATATGGTTCTCACTGTGCTGAGGGCTGACTGACTGAACTGTCATAGTACTGAAGAAAATGAGCATCTGGAGAATCTACTCAGACCAGCAGTGCTGTGAATACCATACTCATAGGGAAAAAAACTTTACAGTTTGCATTGCATAGAGTTGCATTCAAACCCAGCAACTCCATATAAGAGCAGGCCAAGAGCTGAAGACCGAATTCTCTGATGCTCAGGAATGTGTAATAATTCTTTTCCTTTGAAGAAGGATTTGTAGAGACCCTGTCCAGCTGCACATTTTCGTGAAGCTTGTAGCAGCAACTTCCTATCTCAGAGGCCAAAATGTTTCAAAGAGGATCTTCCGGTTGGTGTCAAAGAAAACAGATGTGGGAAAGGTGGGGAGATGTGCAGTGAAGAAAGTGCTTGAAACAAAGCCAGGCGAAGGAGGTCCTGCATCCTTACATGAGCAAGGCACACGTGCTGCTTGTGACTCCAGGGCCTGGCCATAAGGCAGGATAAGCATGAGTGATGTGGGCATTCAGGCTGGTGAGTTCTTTGATCTCCATGGGTACAAGATGTCATCCCCTTGCTGCAGGCCCTTCAAACCCCAGGTGAAGGTGCTGACTCCATCACCCAGGAGATGGAAGTCATGGGCATCCCAGCTCCAGGGTCAGCCAGGGAAAGTTTCTGCCTCGAGCTATCCCATGTGATATCCCTGGTGATGTTCTACACCCTGGCAGAACCAGGCAAAGGGCTTTAAGATGAATTGCTTTAATGCTTCCACACTCCTCCTTCTTTCTCTGCCTCAAAGAGACAAACCTTAGCTTTGAAGCCTTTGAAATTACATCAAAGGATGAGATTTCCAGAAGAGCTTAAGGGAGTTGGGTTCATTTGTCCCATTGATGGTCAAGAGGAGATGGGGAGATGGGTGCTTAATCCCTGGAGGTGCTTTGAACATTTTGTCCTATGTGTACATCCTTGCTGGGGAGGAAGTGAGAAGCATCTGGCAGCTCCTTGGCTTTGTAAAAGGCAGATCTTGCCTTTTTTCTGAAGATAAAACATGATGGATTTGAAAATTATGTCCAAAACTCAAGTTTGCCATGAAAACTTCCAAATGTTTTTAAAGAAGAAGGATCTAAAAATAGCCTGTGACTTTGCCTGATACAAAAGATGGTATCTGTTGGTAACTGAGGTGCTGTTACCTTCTCTCCTTTCACATCACTGTGGGCATTGTGTAACCTTGCTACCAGGCTGTCTTGGGACCCTGAGCTGCAGACAGGACTTGCTGGGAGCTGAAAGTGCTGTTTTGGCCAGGCCTGCTCAGAGTGAGGATCCACCAGGCAAGCATGGGAAGTGTGGGGCTGCTGCTGGTGCTTGTCCTTGGGGCTGGTGGTGACCAAGAGGAGAGGCAGTGAGAGGAGGTCATGGCTGGGGGCTGTGGCCAAGGGCTGGTGTTGATGGGCTCTTGCAGAAAGGCAAAGGAAACTGGGCTGCAGCCTTGCTGTTGTGCTATTTTTGTTCAAGGTAATAACAGGAACTCACTCTGCTGTAAATAAAAATAGACAAGTGAAGAATTTCCCAAGTCTGTCTCTGCTCATTTCTTTCCTGATGAGGAATTATCCCACTCCAGAAGAGTAAATCCTTTCTGTCTGCTCCTTGGAAACTGGGACAATAACACTGGAAGTGAAAGAAGAGATTATGGAGTTGTCACGAGGGCAACAGCAACATATTGTACACCGGGTGCCAAAAATGCCTTCCTCAAAGCGAATAATAGCCGTGCTCTGCGGGGCTCACCCTGACAGCGTGAGGGCAGGCAGAGGCAGTCTCTGCCGCTCTCGGTGCCAGCAGCCCTGCCGAGGCTGGGCTGGGTGCGGCCCCCAGGCTGCCCCGAGGGGCCCTGCTGCCGCTCCTGGCCTGGCTCCACCACACCCCTCCCCTCCCGCCTGTCACCCACACTTGGTGGCACCTCACCTTTGGGAGCACGTCACATTCCTGCATCAGCTGATAATCAAAGAAGGTGTGTGGTGGGGGGTGTGACCTTCTTTCCCTGATGATATCAAGCACCCTCTTCACAAAAGGCAACATTTTGCTGCAAAGTCTGAATTTCTGGGGGCACTTTTTTCTTATCATATGATCCAGGGCTCTGAAAGTCTCCCACCCTTAGCACTGAATGTGTCTTTTGGTTAATGACTGCTGCTTAGTCATGAAAGTGCATTAACTGCACTATTCCCACAGAGCCAGGGGACTCTGACAAGAATTGGACCTTTGTCAGTCTTCCTGACCCTCCAATGGTGCTACATGGTGCTCTCCTGCTCCTTCGCAAGTGTCCTTCGCATTTGAGGAAATCCCAAGGTACCAGGAAATGCAAAGGCATTTTGGTGCCTGTTCCAGCAGATGCTTTGGGGAACCTGCAGATGTGCTGCAGATGGGATGTGGCGGAGTCAGAGGCAGCGTCACACAACTCCAGGTGAAAACTTAACCCTGCCAGAGGGCTCTGTGCAAAATACATGCTCAGGCTTCCCATCCCAGACTGGGTTTGTAGGGAGAGGTGGTGACTCAGGAGGGGTGGGAGTCTTGTTAAAGCTGTCGTACCGAGGGAGTGTCAGAAGCTCACACAGTTTCAGATGTTGTTTTTTCCATTCTCAGCTATTCATGGCTGCAGTAATGAGATGGATAAGCCCACTGTTATTGTCTGTACAGAAAGTGAAGCACAAGTGGCATCTATTTTCAGAAGCAAATGCAGGAATGTTGTTGGGTTTTTCTCCCCCAGATTGTAAGCAGTAAGACAGCATTTCCAAACCCCTTATTTTTGAGAAGTTTGATTATGCTTTAACTAAAACCAAAATGACAAAACATAGAAGGCGCTATATCTTCTCTGAAAGTGTGTTACCCTTTTTTATAAAAGCCAGTCACTGATTTTGATGGATAGATGCTTTGAAGAGAGAGGGGAGGTTCTTGTTTCTGCCCCCAAATCCCAGCCACTCTATGATCAAACTTCTGATCAAAGTTTACAAAGTTTGAAACTGCAGAGTAAAGAGAAATGCAAAGCAGCTTGTGAATGGAGAGGTGTGAAACCAAGGGTGTGAAACAGCAGATCTGATCTGCCAGGTTAGCTTTCTCTCTCTACTGAGATATAACCCACAAAAGATCATGCAACTCTGCCATACAGGATTTGAGCTTGAGAAGATTTTTAAAAGGCCTGCATGAGATGGATATCCAGAGAAAGAGGGACTTGTGTGCCTGTGAAACCCTGCTAGTGATTGAAACTAGTTCTGGGAGGCTGGATAGAGCCTGAGAAGCCCAAGTTCTGCCCTTACTCGTGAATGCAGCTTTTGTCAACAGCTGTAGATGTTTGAAGGATGAAGTGCATGGATGGTCTCACCTCCTTTCCACCTCCTGCTGTCTACGTGGCTGACAGAGCGGATCTGCTGTTAAAGTTTTCTAAGCAAACATGAAGCTCCTCCATGCCTCTTACCCAGGTTGCCTTACTGAGGAGCAGATGATTGAGACTGACAGTAAATGCTGCAGGAGAAAAAGTGGGTGGTGGTTCTAATTTAGGGATGGTCTCTAATTTTACCCTTGCTCTCTAATTTTACCTCTTTTCTCTCTAATTTAGGGATTCAATGCACATTGTTTGGCTAAAGCTCAGTGGAGACTATGCAGAAAATTGCTGTACTCATCCACTACCTTGCTGAAGCCTGGATTTTCACAGCAGCCCCCTACTAGCACTGCTGAGGAGCAGGATACTTACTCAGAATATTACTTTTGTGCTTGTCAAGCATTTCCAGAAAAAATTATTCGTATTCTAAGATTTTCTTTTTCCCTAGAGTTTATGAAAAAAAATATTTTCAGTTCAAAGCTTAGCCCTTTTGATGTTTTTTCACCATGGTATTAGTCTAGCCAAGCACTTATATCCATGCTTAAGTGTAAATGCATGCCTAATAGAGTTAAAAGGAGCTTCAGGAGTGTCCCTTGCTGCCCTACTGAACAGGCATAGGCAATGTGTAAATGTAGGTGTCTTGCTGAATCAGAGCTAAGTGATAATATGCTCTCACTAGCTGAGACGGAGCAGTGAACTGCATGTGTTAACAAGGTGAGGTTTCAGAGTGGAAGTGACATTAGAGGACAGGGAAACCAGTTTTTAATAGCATCCACTGCACCTTGACATTGCTGCAAGACACGAGTCTGAGCTGAAACAGTAGGACTCTGAGACATGACTTGGAAGTGGTCTGGATGTTTTGCATCTCTGTTGGCTTTCTGTGTGGGCATACTGAGGGGAGGATTTCTTGTGTTCTCGTGCGTGGAGTCACACACCTTACTTTCTCATGGTAGGACAAATAGGCCACCAAGAAAGTAGGACACTTGGCCTCTCTCCTCTATGGGAGGTACAGTGCAGATTGGCTTCTGAGAACTAGGACAGTGCCTCCAAAAGTAGAACAGCTGGTCACCCTGTTCGTGTGTTTGTTGACTTACAAATGTATCCTTTAAAGCTCAAGATTTAAGAGACATTTTTGGCCTACTTAGGGAAATGTTTTCTGAAAATAGGGACAGATACACTGGAACAGACCCAAACCTCTGCTTCTGAAGCAGTGAGCACAGCTAGCAACTGGAGGATCCACACGCTGGGAAAATAAACCCAACGGGTGCTCTGTGACACTTCTTGCACATTGAGTGATACCATAGTGACAAATCCACCTCTCCTTGTCTGGGAGGTGTTCACTTTTCAGTAGCAGAACATGGACAGAAAGACTTGCACTGCAGTGTGAGATGATTCTTCACTGCAGGAAAACTGTTACCAAATCAAACTTGTCTATATGTGTATGCTATAGCTATCTATTCATCCATCCATCCATCTATCTATCTATCTGTCTATCTATCTATCTATCTATCTGTGAAAAGCATCTATTCAATCAGAAACTGACTTCCATTCAAGTACATAGAAAGCATCCACAGAGAGTTTCATTCTCCTGCATTAAGGTCTTTCTCCAAGTGCAATTAGGTCCATAATGCCTACAATCCCATTTGAGTTCTAACAATGCCAGTGGGATGCCAGCATGTTGTCCTGATCAGTAGAATGTGCCTGGGGACCATGCAGCAGCCTGTGTGGGTAAACAGGAGCAAGGAGTTCAAACCAGGTCAGCTGACATAGTTCTTGGAAAGAAGCTGTTGTCCTCACTGGTTGAGAAAAACCCCTCCATGGCTCCCGTGATGATGGCCATTAATATTTCCACCTGGTTGCCACTTGGACTAATCCCACAGGAGCTTCTCACCTTCAGCCAGAGGTTACTCAAAGTCATTGTGCTGCTCTGAAGTCTGGGTTCACTCTCTTGGGACTCATCATTAGTCAAGTCAGGTATGAGGCTGAATCTTAATAGTTAGAGAGGGAGGCTAATAGAAAGGGAAGCCTTCCAATTTTTTTTATCCAGTAAGTGTGCTATGGTAATGAATTTGGAGCCTAGTGGCTCCAGTTGGAGTGGGAAGCTCACTGCATTGAGAGCAGGTCTTTAATCCACAGAAAGAGGTGTTTCATAAGCCGTATGTGATGCCCTGCTTTGAATATTAATACCCAGAATACTTATTCAGCTCACAGCCATTTCATGGAAATGCCATGCCTCTGTGAGGCCAGACAGAGCCCTTGGGTGCTCCAGTTTTGGCTTTTTTGCAAAGACAGTTTCAGGTTGTTCTGTACTCTTAATTCAAAATTCTCATTCAGCTTAGAGTCTCTGAAACCACTGCATTAATATTACATAATATTAACTGATTTCAGATTTAATGAAAATGTGAAGGAGACTATAGGACAGCAGGCTTGGTCTACTTAGCTAAGTGACCTGTTAGTTATATACTTCATGAAGTTGCTTAATCTTCTACAGGGCAGGCTCTTCTAAAATGAAATAACACAGGAGGCAGGGACTGTTCTGGCAAGCACTCGTGTTTTTAAAGGCCTTCTGCAAAAGCTGGAGAATGAATATTCAGTGTGAAGTGAGATGCATTCTTGCTGTGTCAGCCATGCAGCTTTTGTTCTTTACATTTATACCTGTGGGCAGAGCTGGGGAAATTACAGCTACAGAGCTCCTGGTGTAGCACTTGCTCCCACCAAGTGCCATTCATCCAGAGCTGGGGGCACTGCACCTATGGCAGTGGCAGGCTCAAAGTGAAGTGGAGCTCTTAGAAATGGATGTGGACAACCCTGTTTGTTTTTAATATTAGCATATGCCTGTGATAATGCCTGGGGAAGACGGTTTGGGCTGCTGTGCTGGGCCCTTGTCATACTCCAGCTCAAGCAAAAGTGTGGAGCCAAGCCAGCTGCCTTGTGGGGGATCCTTCCCACAAAGCCAGACTAAGTGAGCAATGAGTGGGTTGTCACTTCTGTGCATGGATTGTTACAACTGTTTTTCTCTCACAAGGCTGGAAAGGGAGGATGTAGCACGTCTTGATTTTCTCTGCGGGTGGTTACTGCATTTAAATGTGCTCCCTATTAAAAAGTATCATTGTTATTTGCTAGTTGTGGCTGCAAAGCACTCTTGTTCCCTGGTGACCAGCAGGACACAGCACATACTTGCAGTGCAAGAATCCTGCTCTGAGGCAGGGCATAAACTAATCCCAGCCTTGACACTGATTAAGAAAATAAGTAAGAAATAGTTATGGAAGGGAACATTTGTGTGCAAATCTCAAAGACATGGACCTTGCAAACTGTGCTCATCAGCAAACCATCTCATCCTCTTTACTGCGTTTATTCATGCATGAGGCAAGAGGGTCACTTAATGCTTTAGACCAAATCCTTCAGGATTTCAGTTGTGTAGCCCATGATAGAAGTGTGTAGGTAGGATCACACAGATCAGGTACCTTCCAGTGACTTTCCCAGATGCCTGGAGAGGGCACAGCCACACCACCAGCCTGAAACACTTCAGCCTGTGTGGGTAAGTGCTGGCAGAGAGGGGGGCCTGGAGCTCCTGTGTGAGCAACCATGGCATTACTCTGCTGAGCCTGGCAAGAAATCCTACCTGGGCCAAGGACAGCAACATAATATGATAAGGAGAGACAGGACTATCCTCTGGGGATTTCTAGGCACACAGCATGGTGTGGAGTTGTCCTAGGCATCTTCATTTCCTAAGCAAGATGAAGGTGTAAACTTGCAAAGTACTCTGTGGGGTGAGAAAATAAAGAATGAAAATGCCTACCCAAACCATAACTGTCCTCTGATGAATTCCAGGAACATCAAGCAAGCACCATCCTGAATTTTTAAAGCACGTCAGATAACCCAGCTGGAATTTCAACAGGAGAGTAAGTCACTCACAGCAGAGAGGGATGAAAACCTCAGCTGTGCTGCAGGCAGAAGGAGTTTCAATGCCCCTACACCCCAGGGAGGCAGGTGGGAAGGTGAAGTAGGTGCTGGGTGTCATAACCTTTGGAAGATCCCTCTCCTCTACCTGCCACTACCTTGGACATGGTCCTCTGCCCTGGCAAGTCCCTTCTCCTCACCTGGTGGGTGTATTTAATTTCTTGAGCTTGTCTTGGAGACGGAGCAGCAGTGCTCTCAGGAGGCAAAGGAGGCTGTGCAGAGACAAAAAAGAGGCAGCAAGGCTTTGGGGGCGAGGGAACAGTGGTCAGAGACAGCTGAAAATCTGCTCACCCTCTGAGAGGGAGGGTCTGACCTCGTGGTGCTGAGAACTGCTGGAAGCTGGACAGCTGTGTTCTTTCTCCCTGCTCGTGTGCTATCAGCTTGAGAAAATAGCCAGGATTGTTTGTCTTATGACTGTCCCTCATCTGGACATGAAGGGAAAGCTGTATCAGGTGGAACAGAGATGCTGCCCCCAGATAACTTCCCCTGCCTGCAGTGGGGCCAGTGCCCTTGTGGCTTTGCAGCACCACCTGGCATCCAGAAGCTGAGCCTGGGGTGGCCTCTCTTCCCTGTTATACCAAACTGCACAATCAGTTCCCCCTTTCCTGTCTGAGATCATGTCTCTGCGAGCTTTTTCTGGATTTCATGGGGTTTGCTCAGCTCTGACCACAAAGGTACTAAAAAGAGATGGCTGAAAAAGCTGCTCTTGGTGAGGGAAAGAGTAAGGTGCTGGATGAGCAAGGAGATTGAACTGGGTGTAACAAACAGATAGTGAAAGGATCACCTCTTCAGTTAAAGAGAATTTGAGGTCTGGGTGCTTATTTAGAGGGTGTGGGACTGGGACAGGATGGCAGTAAGCCCTGCCTTTAGGCTGGAAAGGATTTAGGTCTTTCTCCCTTTACTGCTCCAGGGAGTGTGTGCCATCCATAGGATGGGACTGGCAGTAGGAGCACTGTGCAGGGAGGAGAGAGCATGGCTTTCCAGCAACTTGCCTCTGTCTTTGTGAAGGCAGTGATGGAGCTTCCAGGAAAGCAGAGGCTGTGCTCACGGTGGCTGGGTGGTGAACCAGGAAGTGTCAGGAGCTCATGACAAACAACAAATCTAAGGAGAAGGATTCGTTTTTCAAGACTGAAGTAGGCACAGAAAGTGGCACAAGGGTGATTTATGTACTTAAGCAGGGTTTTGGCATTTGTGCCCAGCTTTGTGGTTCATTTCCTCATTCACTCAAATACATAAAGGCTGAACAAATGTTTGGTAAACAGGAACCCAAGGTTTCAGCGATGAAAAGCTTTAACTCTCACCCACAGAGCTGCTTGCAGCACTGGATTGGAAATGTTTTTGAGAAGATGATGATTTCCTCCTCCCCAGTCTCATGACTGGGGTGGCTGCAGCCGTGACCCCCCACATTGCTGCACCCCCACCAAGCTGCCAAAGGCTGGAATGAGAAGAAAAGTGTGTGGTGAGGTGGAGCCCTTTGGGTCAGCCTCCATTGGTGCTGGCAGCGGCCAGCTCAGAAACTTGCACAGCTGCTGCCCGGGCTCGATTTGGGCTTTGAGAGCTTTCCATCACCAGGGCTGTCAGTTCAGGTATTTGCAAGCACTTTCTCTAGTGGTTTCTTTTTAGTGTGGTTGCTGGACAGGGAGGACAGGATAGAGAGAGGAACCTTTCATGCTTCAGCTTCTGCAGCATCCGGCGTTTTCATGAAACCACAAAGGATGTTAAAGAAAAAAGAACAAGCACTCTGTTTATAAGAATTTAGACTGCCAAAACAAAGAGGGGGCTGTGTTGTTCAGTGATCACTCAGAGTCAAGGAGCCAGAAGACATAGGTTCACAGGAGATGGGCTTCCAGGCTGAAGCCCACCCTCCCCTGGCCACAGTTTGGTGCCCGTCGCTTGTACCGCTACAAGGGTTGGCAGAGCTGGCTGGCACTTCATATCCACTGTGCTGCCCAGCATTGCTGTGCATATTAAAAAGCCTCTCAGGATGATGACTCTCAGTTTCTGCAGCTGCCTGTGAATTTGTCTTGTGCAGGGCTTTTCTACTCAGAGCCTCTTGCAGGACATGTTGGATGCAAAGGAGAAAGGCGCAGCACCCAAAGGAGAAATGCATGGGAAGGAGAGGTGGGCAATATGTAGCCTACACACTGACATCTGCTGCTGCACTGGTTGAGAGCAAATGTTTCTTTCCACCACCTGTGTTCAGTGCAGATTTTTGTGCAAGCACGATAGTAGGAGGTAGCACAGAAACAGGTCTGATGGCAGTAGTAGAGGCTTCTGCTCCCAAAGGTAGTCTGGATGCTTTTTTAAGGAGCATTGCACCAGGACAATGGCAGTGGGAAGAGAAGAGTGCTGACAGCCTGTGTTTCTTAATCTCTTGTTCATCTCTCCTCAGTGTCCAAGCTGACTGAAATGCAAAACGAAAGCAATTGTGCAGCATAAATCAGATGATGGAAACCCTTTCCATGATCTACACCCAGAGTCACCACCACAGCCCCTGGGCTCTGTGCTGAGGTGGCCAACAGGTGTGAAGCTGCCCCAGCACACCACTCACCCACCACTTCAGCCCTTGGAGGAGCAAATTGCAAACCAAGAAATGGCCTGCAAACATCCCAAGCCAACCAGTGCTCTTCTGTAGGTCTTTGTGGAGAAAGGTGTTTTGGAGGGATGCAGTATGAATGGCTACAGTGCCATGGCAGACTGAAGGTCTGTCCAGTCAGTCCTGGTGGTGACTATAGGAGCCTGCCTGCTCCCACAGCCCAGTGGCTGGCACGATTCTCAGAAAAGCAGTGGCAACACAAGGGTAGAACATGAGAGAGGCACAGCCCTGCACAGCTGCAGGTGCCCTGCACCAAGGAGCATCCACACTCTGCCTCCAGATTGGTGCATCAAAACTTTTCCATCTGAATTAAAGTTGCCCTGTTTTCCTAGATAAAGAGACCCCTGCTCACTGCCAAAATTTCTGGTTTCTCCTTGCTGCTGAAGCATGGTAACTCTCAGGAAAAAGAGCTGCAGGAGGCAGAATAAATAAATAAGTTCTCACTCGTATTTTTTAGTCACCCAGTGGCCATTGGACACATCATTTAAGTATATTATTAGCAACCCAGGCATTTCAAACATAACAACAAGCAAGATGGTGTGTGTGGGTGTCTGTGTGTGTGTGTGCTGCCTCCAGATGCTGCTGGCACATGTCTGATGCGTGGGCTCTGCATCCCAAAAGCGTCTCCCAAGCCAGCGGGCAGAGACAGCCAGGAGGGTGTCAGGCAAGAGCTCTCCTTTGCTTTGCAACGAGGGTGAAAGTGCTCAGCCCCCTTCCAGGCTTCAGACTGCCCCAAGTGTGTGATGCTCTGTTTCAACTGAACTATGTCCAAATCATCTCCTATTAACCTGCAAGGAAAATACTGGGCTAAGAATATTTTAGAATCTTTTGGAAAGGTGAGGGCTGAATCAAATGCTACTGTTTTATCATCCAATTTTCTTTTAACAAGCTGTCCATTCATGGAGTGCCAGTGAAATTTGGAAGTCCTATTTTGGGTGTGGAAGGGATTTCATAACTTCTAGTACTTTTGGAACCTGTGAAAGTTATTTTCTTTTTGGGTTTATGTAAAATCATTCCCAGAGTCAAGCATGTGGGGACTTTCTGAGGAAAAGGTGTGGAGATACAGTCTAAGTAGTCTCCATGGTTTTCACCATCTTGGTAGAGAAAAAAAAAATCACATGTTTTACAAGGGTATTTTTTCCAAAAAAGGCTTGATTAGGAGTCTCCCCATTACATAAGTGACCTGAAGCTGAAGATTTAAAGCTAATCAAACACATTTTTGGTGTACCATGCTGTCTGTACAGATACTAATTAATCTAGTCTAAGACTTTTTGACCCCTTTGTAGTCAGGTATTCTTGCCAGGTGATTTTAGCCAACCAGACATGAACCCTTTTCAGCACTGATCTTGTGAAGAGTTTGGCTTTGCTCGTAGAGGTTTCTGTTGACTCTTACGGACAGTCATGCTGCAGAGTACTTCTGCAGAGCTAGCAGAGTTAATGTGCTAGTGAGTTTTGGATATGTATCCCACACAGTTGTGTCACCCATGTGCACGACTTGGAAAACACACGTAAAGGCAGGATCTTTACCTGAGGTTCCCTTACATTTAAATTTCTTCATTAAATAGCAGATATTCCTCTCCACCAATGGCATATACCAAATCATCAGCTGCAGGAATTCCTAAAAGGCTGTAGGTCTGACCACGAGGTAGCCAGAAGGTCAGTGAGGTCTCTCAGGTTAACAACAGGTTTGGGAGGGGTTACTCCAAATTCAGCAACATCATTCCAGACTTGCATGCTAGTGAATCCCACCAAGCTAGCCAATACTTCCAATAGATTAGTTTTCCAGACCTTTCCATTAACGTCTTTCATAGCTAAATTTCTGTGGGTCACATCTTCAGTGTTATCTTAAAATATATTTTGGTGTCCTGTAAATGTGTTATCACTCAGAGACAACAGAGTGCCTTCAGACACTAGGCAGAGAGCCAAAACCTGTCCTTGGATGAATATTTGCAATTCCTCTTGACTCCATATTATCTGAAGGTCAAGTCGGACCCAGACTGAAACGTTAAGTCAAAGCCAAAGAAGTTTTAGGAGGACAAAAGTAGTTATCAGTAGTTCCCACTTGCTTTTTTCTGGTGGTGGGGAGGTAAAATGTGAGTAAGAGGAGGCAAAGGGAAATACTTCTTGCAGGATTCTATGATCCCTTAGTTTCTAGCTGTTAAAGTGCGAGGTATTTTGCTCTTACCTTATAATTTATGCTGAGCTCTTCCATAGCCTTTTTTGCCAATGCTGAGCCCCAACTGTGTCTTTGACTGAGTGAACATTTTTTGGTTTTTCTACTGACTTTTTCTGTTGGGTCCATCTTTCTGGGTGAAAGTCCTGTGCAAGGACCTCCTAGCTCCTCCTCCCTCCTAGCTTCAGGAAGGCATATCCAAATATAATCCTATGTGCAAACATCAGTGAGTCAGCAGTACTAAATGCTATCTGCTAAACACCGATGCTGTGCTTGCCCAGCATCTTATGGGACTCAATCCTTTGTGTGGAGATTACAAACCAGGGAGCTGGGGCTGCCCATGGTTCCCCTTGGTGCAAGCCCTGGTGATGTGCCTCTGCCTGGGCTTGTCACAGGGAGAACCCCCCAGCTTCTGTCCCCATTCGTGGCTGGGCTGGCTCCCACATCCCATTGCCATGCCAGCTGGGGAGAGCTTCTCTCACCAGGAAAACACCTCCCTGCCAGTTCCTGGCCTGCGGCCACCAGCACATTCCTCACCGGTCTCAAAGTCATCTCCAAATGGCAATGACTCCTCTGAAGCCCACTAAATGAATTTGCTCTTTACAGATAACTGGTTAGCATTGGGACCTAGAATATTGCCTTGTGGTTGCTAATAACCTGGGTCAGAACTCAGCTGGTGATTTATTCAGGAAAGGCTTTATATCTGCCTCCTTAAGTGCCTGCCTTGCTGCTTTGCCTCTCTCCCTGATCTCTCTTCCGATCCCCTTACTCTCACATTCTGGGTATTTCCAGCTACCTCTGAATGAGGCATTAATGCAGATAAATATTACTGCAAGGAAGTAATGGCCAAATACTCTCTGCATCATCTATATGCATTGGTTGGGGAGCGATTTTTCATTTCATACATCATTTGCTATTTCAGCATGTGGCAATTCTGCAAAATAAGGAGGAGAATTAGAGAGCTGAAGAGCCCACCCTTTGTTCTTGCTGTTCCCAGCACTTGCAAGCACAGGCACAGGGTGACTGTTGTACATTTTCTGGCCTGAGAAGCCTGGCCTGGCCTGAGATGCATTTGGATGAGCTCATGTGAAACTTGTCTGGATCCTGTATTAAGACACCCTGCACAATTTTATCCTTGTTTTCTTCCTGTCTTTCTGTCTCTCTCTCTTCTTTTCTGAGCTTTAACACAGCCATGTAGTTCTACACTCTCCTCATTCCCCAAACCTCTCCTTTGCTGTATTCTGCATTTTTCAGTGTAATTGGTCCCAGCATATAACACAACTATAAGCTCTTTCCCCTAACTCCAATAAGAGCTCATACCCAAGTGAAGTAATCTTTCCCACCTGGGCTGCTCCAGTGGTTTCATATCACTTAATTCTCCCTCATGAGTTGAGGACAAGTTCAAGGTAACATCTGCTTGGCTTTATGTTGGTTGTGTTTGTGCTGGGGGTCCCTCGGTTCCCATCGTTGAGCAAGTGAAAGGAATGGCTTTGCCAGAGTTCCACATTTTCTGGGAGCATTTTCTGGAAGATAACCAACTCTGCTGGGCTCACCCTGCTATTAGAGGCCTCATTAAAATCACGGATGTATGTTCAGTGAATTTATTCTTCTGGACGGCTGTGCTTGCTCCACCTTCCTATTTCCCCCTTGAGTTTCCTTGTGAATTTGTTTCCCAGCTGCTCTGTCCCTGTTGCTGGTGGCACTGGGCTGTGAGACAGGAGCTGAGCCGCCTTGCCCTTGGCAAGCTGCAGGCTTTGGTGGTCCTGCACCTTGCTGTGGTGCCACAGCTGGTAGTGTTGGCTTGTCAGCAACGCTGCTGAGTCTCCTTTCAAGTCCTCTGCTGGAAAAAGCTACCAGATTTGCTTTGTGGGGACTGCTCCTCAAAGGCAAAGTACACCCTCACACAACACTCTGCTGGCGATGCCCACAGTCCCCACAAAAGCCATGGGCAATGCGGCTCTCCTGCAAGGCATTTCAGGGGCCTGATGATCCTGGGAATGTATCTGAAGGTCATCTCCTCTGCCATATTGCAAGTGTGGTGGGAACTAAGGGATGTCTTTCTGAAGATCTCTCCTCCTCATGGACTCACATGCCATGCAGAGCTCATTCATCTCTGCAGTGTGCTACTGAACGCCTTGAAGTGAGCCATCATTTCATTTTCGGTGACTTCCTAATGTGTTTGTTCCTTTTTTTCTCCAAGCAACAGCAGAGGCAGTGCTGTATTTGGCAAAAGAATAAAGCCTTATTGTTCAAAGACTGTGCGCTCCGGTATCAGCTGGGACAAACACACCATTGCACCCTTAGACCTCCATCTCAAAAGCCAGCTGGACAAAGAGTGAAAAGGCTCAAAATCACAAGTTAGAAATGCATTTACCTTTATCTTCTCTCTAAAGGACTCTGTCAAATAGTTTTATATCTGTGCTTTCTTTCTGCTAGTAATATCTCTCTAGAAACCTGAAAATAGCATCTTTTTCTCTATTGATCTGTCCCCCTGAGCAGCACAGATTTCTCCCTCTCCAATCGACATGGCTCATGGTGTTGATTTGCTTATGCAACTCTGTTATCAATGAATGTCAGTGTGACTCTGGTCACAAAAAGTGGGCATGTTATCCTTTTCTTGGCGACTGCCTGGCAGCAACAGGCTTTTCCAGGAGTCTCCTCCACAGACAGGCGCTGTGGTGATGCCTCAGCTCTTGCACAGCTCAGTGCTAGCCTGGACCCTGCCAGCCATCAGTGGACGAGCCCCAGGAGGCTACTGTGTCACTGAAACTGCTTTGTGGCCAGCCAAAATATGCAATGCTGGTATAACATATCTCATATCAACACAATGCCCAATTTTCCTGTCATAATTATGCCTGGTAAAAAGGGCACCTTCCCTGGCATACTTATCTACACCTTATAAGCGTGAACCCAGTGTTGCTTTGCCAGAGAGTACCAAGATCATTCTCTCTCTGTGAGCCAATATTCTCAGCTTGCAATTATTTTTGCTGGTTTTCCCAGCCCCTCCTGCAGCCTGGCAGCCACGTTGTTCAGGAGGCACCCAGAAAGAAAGCCTGCACAACAGCCATCAGACAGTTGCTTATCTCTCTGCCCTGGGGTATGTCATGCAGCCCAAAGCCACACTGAGACTTTTTCTGTTGACGTGACAAATTGTAAACTCCTGTTCAATTTCCTGTATGCTAACCCTGCAAAGAGTTTCACTGCATTTTGGTCTCCTTCTCTCATAGAGTGTCTTAATTTTGGACTGCTTTTTTTCCTAGACATATTACTCTGTGTGTCCTTTGAGCTAGGTAATTTTCTCCCCATGCCACATATCTTTTTTTGTCCTTTTGTGTTGTTTTCCACTCCTGGCTGGTGATCGCATCTACCTCCCCACTGCAGTATCAGTTGCAGTTTTAATAAACACACTGTCTAATGCTTTTTCTAGATCATTAATGAAGATGGTAAATAAAACTGGAGTTAACACCAGCTTCTAGTAATAACCCTACTGGATGCCTCCCCACAAGCTGACAGTTTTGTCGCTAATCACTATTCATCACCAAGCCTGAACGTCAGTGTCCCCGTGTGAGGTAATTTATATTCATTTAACACCATTCATCACAAAATTGGAGAAAAACATGGCTAGAACGGACCTCAAGAGGCCGATTTCAGAAATATTCCAGAAGCTTCCAGCCTGCTTTTAAACATAGGCAAGGATACAGGTTTTATATCCTTGCCAGGCAGGTGCGTTTAGCGTTGCTTAGTGTTCCCCTTTGCCATGCATCTAACTTTAACCTCTCTCGCTGCAATCCAGGCACTTTGTTTCTTACCACACTCATAGAGAACTGTCTGGAGAATGTTTAGTCCCTCCTTCTCTGGAAATAGTATTGCCTCTCCCCTGGTTTCCCTCTTTCTGGAGGAAACAATCCCTATGAGTAAGTGTTTCTTCCCAATTCCTCTTTTCTAGACCTCTCATCCCACTTCCTTCCAGACTTTCCTGAACTGAACAAGTACTGTAGCAGCACTGGGTAAAACTGAAGGCACAGCTGTGTATTTTACAGGCAGAGCTTTTCTCTGAGTGCACTGATATGGTGACTGCTTTGTGTATGACAAATGGCATTTTTTATTCATTTCAGGTTCCTGCATTGCTGCACTGCTCCACACCTGCCTAATCATCTGTCTCTCATTTTGTCCCTGTGCAGCTGACTATACCTACCTCTGTGCACAACTTTGCTTCTCTCTTTTTTTTTTTCCAGACCTTTTCTCTAACATGCTAGGATGATGTCTGATTCTAATCCTCTTTCAGATCTTTGCAGATCCTCTCAGCTTGGTGTCATCTACATATCTGAAAAGGATGCCCACTATCTCACAATCCAGTGGCTGGACCTCTGCTGAACCCTACTCAACCCTTTCTTGTATTTTTACAAAGATATTTTGTTTCTGAGCACATTTTTTCCAACCTGTTTTGCACTCCTTACTTAAGGTAATTTCTCTAGGGCATCTTTCCTTAAATTCACCTCTCGTAACATGAAATGAGATGGTACCAGAGATGTACCAAAATCAAGATACAAGAAGTATCCTGCTTTGTCTCTATCCACAAGACCTGTTGCAGGATTAAATTAGGCTGATTTGACATGATTTGCTCCTGGCGAATCAGCACTGGCTGTTCCTCTTCTCCCGGTTGTTTCCTAGGTGCTGATGATTAATTTGTTTAATTATTTGTTCCAGTGCATTTCCAGGAACTGAAACAGAGCTGACTGGCCGTAGCTGCCTCACTCCTCTTGTTTCCCCTTTCTGCAGCCAGGCAGGGTGCTGCTCTGCGAGGAGCCCTGCTCCCCTGTGCTGCTGCTGAGGGTTCACGGAGGGTCCCAGCCTGGGCTGACCCTTGTGTGGGGTGCTGCTGCAAAGCCATCAGACTGATGCTTTCCTCAGCCTTCCTCTGACCACCAGCCTATGGCCTCCCTGCTCACCTTCCTGTCCACTGCTAGTTTCCTTTATGTCTTTCTCAATTTTATCCAGCACAGCACATGCTGACCTTTGATGTCAGCCCTGAGCTGTCTGCATGTATCTCAGTTTTTCTGTTTGCTTCCTCCTTCCCTGTGAGAACCCTGAACGCCGACTGACACAGCCAGCTGATCTTTCTCTATATTTCTTAACTTTCAATTTTACCTCAGTGTGACTTAGAGCCCATTGCAATTTGCTCCTGTAGACAAATCTGACATTCCGGAATGTTTGTCCTTTTTTTCCCTGAGTGGTTGCTTACCACTGTGCTGTGTTGCCTGAATATCTGTGGTGCTCAGCACAGCCTCTCAGTGGGGAAATGCAGAAACTCAGACTTTCAATGAAATGATGAGCTTTACCCACTTCCAACTGGACTTTCCCAAACTGCACAAGACTTCTTGTTTTTGGTAACCTCCTCATCTCTTAGCAAAAGTAAGCACAGTGAGCCAAATTCTGACCTCATTTACACCAGTAAAACCTGGACCTGTGCCAGTAAACTGCTGAAGTTGTTTTGGGCTTACAGTGATGAGAATGAAAGCAGCATCTGCCTCATTAATTCCCCCAATCCACAGAAAGTAAATGATTCCAAGAGGAAATAGCTCCACAGAAGGGAGCCCTGGAAAGAATTAGAGACTGACTTAATGGGATTAAGGGGGAAAAATGCTTAAGCAAATTCAAATTGATCCTCTCTTCAAAATATTCAAGGTGCCAAAATAAATACAAACACTGCTTTGGGAATGAAAAGGTTAAAAAGCTATGAAAACAAAATATCTCAGCCTCTTCTAATGCTGCCTTGTAGGAGAATGAGCATAACCCAGAAAAGGCTGCTGAATCAGCAATATCTACCTGCTGCTTGGTGTTTATCCATGGAACTCTAAGGATGGAGGCGAGGCTCATTTCCCACTATAATTATGGGGCTCATTCTGCATTTTCAGATTTGATAAAATACCAGTTTCCCAGATGGCATTACAAGTAGGGTTGGGTGAACAGGCCTGGCAAATGGAAACCCCTCTCAGATGCCTCACCAACCTGACATCCAGACCCTAGAGCCATGCTCCAGTTGTTGCTTTGCCTTTTTGTTCTGCAGTTAATTACCATCTTTGCACATTCCTTCACCCATTCCACACTGTGCATGGCACTAGGATCAGATGGGCCAAAATTAAATATGTGCAAGAGCCTGCTCCTGATGTGTTGCTAGATATACTAGAGGCTGCAGACATTTGGCCTGCTTTTGTACAGCGATGTGGAAGGGGAAATATCCCAAACAACTGGCAAAGCCAGCATGATTCAGGCAGGCAGGTGGCCCTGCATGCTGGCTAGCTGGGAGTGCAAGGCTCACACTGCCTATTAGTAATAGCTGGAGGCAAGCAGGAGCTGTGACCCACACATGCAAACTGACTTCTTCACCTGCTGTCAGCAAGGGGCTGCCCCATTCACCCAGCCACCCTGACCCACCCGCCAGAAGAGCTGGCGGAAAATAATAGAGAATGGTCAAGACCACTGAGTGACATGGACATTTCTTCTCCTTTTAGAGATGAGAGCACACCACTGCCAAGGGCAGTCAAGTACCCAGGACATGGACTGTCTACTCTGACGACTTTCGAGGGAGAACAGGGCATAGTGCAAAGACCCTTACACTGCAAGGTGAGCTGGGCTAAATGAAAGCACATAGAGGGAATAGGTGAGAATGTACAAGGGCCACAAAGCACTCCCTGTGATGGGAGACTACAGAGTGATCTACTTCATATAATTCAGAAATTATAAGGCAACTTGATAACAGCGCTGTAGATTTCTGAATGGGGACTTCCATTTAGGGAAAATGTACAATCTGCTAGATGCAAAGGCAAAACAGATGCAGAGGAGAAAAAGAGGGTCTAAATGTTATATGAGGGTAACAAACAAACAAATCAAAACAAACAACCAACCAACCGACAACACCAACACCAAATCAACAAAAAAAAAAAAAAAA
>VWYO01009196.1:5047-18950 GCA_013400275.1 Rhadina sibilatrix
AGACAAGCAAAAGTCTAAACCATGTTTAGCTCATTCAGAGTTTGTCTTTTTAGAAGTGGTTTTCCTTTGCAATGTTAAAGTAGCATCCTGCATTCAATTCTGTCTGAACTTTGGAACACTCCAAGAACAGATCAACAACACACTTTGAAATTATTATGAAGCCAAAACTTTGCATGCTACCTTAGCCTGAAGCTAATTTTAACAATCTCTTTGTAAAACAGAGAAAACATTTATTTAAAATGAAAAATATTCATTCATCGTATCTTAAACATGACAATACAAAGATGTTAAGGAGTTGCAAAAGAAATTAAGAGCAGTACGTAAGACGTTTACCATTTCTGACCAATGCATATAGACAAACTTACGTTTTATCACAGCCACCTATAATAAAATTAGCATTACCTCTGCACCCAAACACTAACAGAGGATCTGTCTCAACTAATCACCTGGATTCCACAACACCCTCTCATAAAGATAATAATCAGGATTTGGTATTTCAGTACTTTTGCAAGCAAGACAGTGGGAGTAGCATTAAGTCCACGCACACAGGACACTGACAACTTGAAGCTTCATTACCACTGGCATGCTTCCAAGAACATGCACACTGCAACAGAGGCAGCCACAGTGACTTGAACAATAAGATTTATTTGTCTTGAGTTCAACAGTTGCATCTAAAGACACCAATCTTCCAGGCTTTCCAGCCCAAACCTCCAAGTCTGACAACTGGTCAACTAATTATGCCTGTTAGACAAGGGCCTCCACTACCCTTCCAAGTCAAGTTTGATCATATCTCTGCTGCTCAAAAGCAGCCACATATCACTGCAGCCCAAGCAGGAGTCATGGATGACTGTGGCTAAACCCATCCGGATTGCTCTTCCCTATAAAGAAGGAAAGGCTGTGCAAACAGCAAATAACACAGGAAAATGCCTTCCACTGCCCAACAGCCATATCAGATCTGGACTGGTTTAAGACAGATGCAGACTGCAGCAGCTCACGCTGTCTGGAACAAAACATGCACCAAAAGAACATGGCCTGAAGGGTCCCTCAAGGTTTCACTCCTATCCATGAGGTTAAACGACTTGCAACTCACCCCACAGGAAAAACATACAAACCATAAAATGGCATTCTCCTCAGCACTGCTCACAGTCTCAGACCAAGTCTCTGCAAAACCTGAAAGTTGTCTGCACTTCAACTCACTTAATACGGATTTTAGATGTTTGTAGCACTAGACTTTGTAGACAAAGGGGAAGCAGCAAAATCTTGGTTTAAGAAAGTGATATATTTAGAATGGTGCTTTCCAGACAGCAGTAACAGAGCTTTCCTCTGGCACAGAGGAAACAGAGCGATGTTCAAACTCTGATCTATAAGGTTGTGGCAAATTATGCTTATGGTTCACAAAGCAGAAGCAGAGCTGAAGCAGACAAGTCTCTTCCCTTAAAGGCTAAACACAGTGCCAAGAATCACTAAAACTGTGAATGCTGATAGTCTTGTGAAGTCACAAGACTAGCAATCTATGGCTGCAGGTCACCTCTCTCAGGCATACAAACCAAGCCTTTTCACTGGTTTGTCTTTTGGTTTTTTAGTTTTGTTTTCCAAGTTTTCGTGTTGTTTTGTTTTCAAAGGGCATCACCTTGAAATTAACTATGCTCCTCCATGTAAAGGTTTACCAGCTCCTCTCTCAATACCACATATCCTGAGAGAACCAGTAAATGAAACAAAAAATATTCTTGTGATCCTGGAAATCTCAGAGCTGATGGATAGCTAAGTACAGTTTACTGAGAGAAACCAGCAGGTAGGAGATTTATTTATATACATGACTTTTTTCTCTAATAATATAACCCACAGGGTTCATGTGACAGCAACTTACAAAAACAAGAATGTGAAGAAATCATAATCTTTGTAGAATGTGGGCAAATTAACATTTTGTGATTTACAATGCACGGGATACTGCAAACCTCGAACTTTTGAGGGAGAGTTAAAAGGCTAGCTGAGGCAAGAGGAACTGCCTGGATCACAGTCATCAAAACTACTCTGAGGCTGAATAAAAACTGGAAATAAATTTAAAATTAAGGAGAGAGGAACAAAAGGGTAACTAACGTGTACACATTACAAGAAGTGTAATTTCAAGTGTAATTAAAAACAAGGTGTTTTTAATGCACCCTGATGTCCAGATCATCTAGCTAATGTTTATAGATAAATTTTAATAGAATGTAAATATAGGCTAGCATCACACTCAAGTTTACATTTATCCATAACAAAGGCTAGAAACAAAATGTTAGGAGAGATTACCAATCTACATTTAAATTTTGATAAGCAAACCTTCACTCTGCTGGCAAACTTCACAGGCCTGTGTTTATTGCAAAGGGAAACGTTTGAGACAGGAGGACGTGCCAACTGTCTACAGCGAGCTGCACCTTGCAATACACTGAGAGTGCCTAAGAACATGGACTGATTACAAGCAGTCTCCACAGGATCAGCGCAAAGGTATTTGTTACCAGGTTTCGAGGAGGCATTCACTCTTCTGTGATGGGGAGAAGCTGACATCTTTCCTTCAACCACCAGGCTGCAGAGATTCCTCCCACAGCCCAAGGTATCCATCTCCCAAGGTGATACCATTTCAGCTTTTACTACAACTTTAGATTTTAATCACATTTGCAGGAAGAAACTATTATTACTTGCTAGAGCCCAAGTAAAATATCACATATGAGAAAGTCACTGTAAATGAGCAAGAGCAACAAAACTAAGCCGACTAAACCTTCCATTAAAATAACAGCTTCACTTTATTGTCCAAAGTCAGGGTTCATCAGTATTAGTAAAGCATTAGAAGTAGCTGTCTACATGGCTTTTCAAGGACAAACTGAATTTGACTAACATAGGCCACAGAACAGCACAAACCTCAACAGAAGATGTGGGAAAGCAAGATGGAAAAACCATGAAAATTACATCCTGTTTGACTCATTGCTTTATCACCAGGAAAAACTACTTTTTTTCTTACTGCTTGGTAAGGTCTTAATCAAATTTGTATTTTTTAATTAGAAATAGATAAAATCCTAAAAAGGAAGATGACCACAATCACTGATGTAAACTTGGAAAGAAATTTTTGAAGTATTAGAAAATTACTCCTTCCTGTAAAGACGGTGATTGGATTTCCACAGCCATACATGAAGTTCGAAAAACCCAGTCCAGGATGTCTGAAACACAGGCATTCGGCAGTAAAAGGTACTTAAGTTGTTGCAACAACTGAAAACATTTAACTAATTGAGTAATTTAAGACTGCACTCAAACAGTTCAAATCTAGGCTATGCAAAAGCACACAGCAATGCAATTTTGAATATAAACTAACCTTCCATCAGGAAATGTTATACTTTGCCTAAAAGAGGAAACTACCACTCCCATTTCCATTACTAACTGTGGAATAAATAATTTTCTTTTGTTTAAAAAGAGGAGGGAAAAAAAAAAAGACCTCAGTGCTGCACTTATGCCAGATGAAAAATGGCACTAAAAGTCACAGACCGTAAGGGAAACCCTTTCTTCATGGCCACAATTCTATTCTTGCAATTGTATATTAAATGTTCACAATGATAAACATTCATATGTTTTATTGCTTTGTTTTTTTTAACAAATGCTTAGGATTACTGCAGGAGTCAGGTTGTTCACTGAACTCCTATTTTATCCACAATCAAAGCAGAAGTGAAAACAGAAAAATAGGCTTTTAAGTTTGAAAACAAAACTTGCTACATAGGACTTTTCGAAGGGCTCAATTCATTTTGGACTATAAATTTTGCAAGAGAAATATTTTCAGCAACTTCCTCAGGTCAGCAGTGCATTACAAAGGATTCCAGCAAAAATAGTGAAGTACAACATAGTATTTCCAGAGGAGAAGCCATGAAAACCATAGTGTTGAAAGAGTTCAAGAACTGAAGTCTAAAAATCCATCAATATCACAAGTGAGTCACCCTTCCATGGCTGAAGCCAACACTGGGGAAAGAATTTTTTTTTAGCTCTCGAGGGCCAACTGCAGTAGAGTCACAACTGAGGACTGGAATCCCAAAAATACTACTGTAATAACAATAAAAGTGTTTTATGGAAAAGGTCAGAAAAGGTCACTTGTATTACAAACCAGAACATCCTTGATAACACTGGCACACAGCCTAAACCCACACAAGCCGACAGACATCCTGCATGAAATCAGGTTCTTGTGGTTCACAGTTTTTCTATACTGTTGCTAAGTTAGATCCTAATTCATTTCTCTCCATTGAATCCATTTCAACTATTATTTGTTGTAATACCATATAAGAGAAACAATACTTACATATTGAGATGTTTAAGGTAAAAAAGGGTAAGTTTATTTACAGACTTTGATATTTATAGAATTTTAACAGTGATTATGGATTGGAGGAAAAAATCCTCCTTTTTAACTACACTGGTTAACAGTTTATTACTTTTTTTTCTTACAAAAAAGAAGACAAAGTAATTATTAGTTACATTAAAAGTACATAAAAACTTTATCTTAAAAAAAAATTAAAAAACTAAAAAACCCAAACAAACAAACAACCTCCCCCCCCCATTATTCAATTAAATCAAATGAAATCAATATACAGTAGCCATGGCAAGTGCAGCCCATCGCCAAAACTGGCTGGCAAGGTTTGCCATAGCAGTATTCCTCTATACTGACATGCACCACCTTTCTCCAGACATTGGATGAAAAAAGGATAGGTTTCACGTAAGAAAACTAGATTTCCAAAGGCAGCAACAATTTTAAATGTAAGTTGCTCACATATCTGTTTGTATTTATAAAATGGAAATGTGTCGGGTTGGGGGGAGGGGGGGAAGTATGTTCTCAGGCCATAACTCCCTAGCATTTCTGATTTCTGGGAGCTGTGTGCACAGCAAGGACTTGGAACTTGGAACCCCAAGTAAGGGCAGGTATGTTTGGGTGGGGAAGCCCTACGTACATTCTAAGTGAACAGTGAGCATAGTCAGAGCACATGGCTGCTCCTCAAACAACACAAGTAAGACTAGTATGCAATTTTCTTTAAGAGAACATTGTGAAGCCTATCCCTCCCTCTAAAGCCACACACTTCTTCTCCTTGAATTAGCAAGGCATACCATTCTTCTTTTCAAAGGCCAAGAAGTTTTTTAGTAATACTTAACTCTAACCTGCAGCTCTCAGAAATTTAAAAAGTTACACTTATTCCGATGTTAATCAAAGGTTCTAGATAATACATCAGTATGTAACATGCATGCTATTCAAGCCTTCATTAACATGCACAGGGTTGAACAATAAAATGCAACATGAGACTTTTTTTTGCTAATTCATGCCCCATACCCACAAAAGCATAAAACTTTCTAGACACCAAAAATGTGGTAGTAAAAGTTTGGAAAAGAAGGGGCATGGAGAACAAAACCAGAACTGAACAAACAAGAAAGCAGAGCTGCCATGATGAAGTAAATAAAACAATCTAAGAAAGAAGGACAAATTTATACAGTGAAATACAATTTAATTGGTCATTTATTAAGCAAGTTACTGGAATTCTGCATATTGTATTTCAGCCTAAAGACAAGACTTTAATAATACATAAACTATCTGATTGACAAACAAACAAAAAAGCTTATCTGGTAACATGCAACACTTCTAACTTTCACTGACAAGCCAAGGAACACCTTAGAAATACCTTTTGACAGAGAAAAATGAAAAAATTACACCACCACTAAAATTTATTTCATTTTCATAGTGCTATTCAGGGAGATATAAAAACAAAGTGACAGAAAGGATGGCAAGTGTCTCTATCAGTAAGCCAAGTCACAAGCTGCTTTCATGACCTCTACATTTTCCTGGTGTTAATTTTTTCCTGGGCCTCTGCTTCTGATAACCTATCTAGACTCAAGTATTTGCATTTGTGATAAGCTGCCAGGTGGTGTACTTGTGGAGGTATGGTTAATGCCTCATTTTGTTAGCTTTGGGTGCCTACTAAAGTAGTGAAGAGCAGGACTAGCTGATGAACATCAAATCCAAACCAAAAGACTAAGGACACTGCTGAATACTTTTATGACCCAATGTTGTGTGTTTATTTTACTTATCAAACCAGACACTACTCTTGTAGGGGTATAAATCTTTCAGATGCAAGTCTCCTGCCTACAGGGCCACACTTTGCAATAATGAAAGACTCTCTGCCTATGCTCTTAACTTTTATCATAAATTGCCTAAATATAATTGGGAAAGGGGGAAAAAGGACAACCACTCCATGTTCTTGAAGAAAATCATGTCTATCTGGACTGTGAAACAGATGCAAGTAAAAGCAGAGTGTCAGAAAAGTGGAACAGGAATTGGGCCTCTAACATCAGCTGTTGATATTATCACTAAATAAGATTGTTTTCTAGCTTAGACTAAAGTAAGATTAAATTCAGTGAGGTACTGGATTATTACACAACACCACTGTCACCTAATGATTTATTGTCACAGTGCACTTAAATAGCAAGACACTGACAAGTTTACTTATGAATTAGTTTTCAGTGTTGCTCAATATACTTGGATTGAGAGACTTACTACTGTTTGAAGTAGTTCAGAGTCACAATAAGAGAGAAAAAAATAGAATAATTAAATTCAATATGTGGCCTCTCTTACAGTGACAAAGAACCATAACCTGAAAACGTGGCTTAAAGAGTGGCCAGTATCCCAGTCTTAGCAAAATAAACTCAAATACTGCAAAAGTCAGGCTCCTTACATAAAAGCAAATAAATCTATTTTCTTCATACTTGAAATCATTCCAAAGAAATTTCAAATATCTAGAAAGAATGCTCTCATCTTGTCCCCTGCAACAACACCCCCACCTCTTTCTGCAAATGTCCCCTACCTTCTCTGAGCAGAGCAATTTGAAGGAAGGCAACTAGGTACTGTCTCAGAATTGTCCAGATTTTAGAATTATAATGATCCCCAAAACACGTCCATCCATACCCTCTTCAGACAAATGGGAAAGAAAAGAACTGTTTAACTACCACTATGCTTCTAGAAAGACAGCTATGATTTAGGTTATTTTATTTGTTGAAAAATGGTTAAAATAAATCATTTGCTATACCGTGACAGACTGTGTAACAGGGATTTTGGCTATATCTGGCTTTTCCTGTTTACTTAGTCAAACAGGAGGCTTCCCCCTCTGATAAGGAGTGAGACTGGTATCATGAGCTACAAGCATTATCAGCAACTTCCTTAGAAATCTTCCTTTCTCTCTGTAGTCAGAATCTCTGGATAAGAGTGTGCCATATGACCTATATGGGATCTCCTCCTTTCCTAAATTTTCCAAGCAAGTCTTAAAAGCTAAACTTAAGATTCCCAGACCTAGCTTGGTCCTAACAAGCAATGTGGATATTTTGAGGTTAAATGGGGTCAGTTTCCTACCTAAATATTTAAGCATTAGACTGACTGTTTCTAAAGTACTTTGAAAACATGCTGCAATGTCAGCAATGAACCTGGAATACTCAGACTGTTGGCCTCCAATTACTCTGCTAGAAAATTCTGTTTCTGAGAAAGAAAACTTTTAGAACTTACTCTCACAAGACAAAGCTCATGAGCTGTGCAAATGCTACATGAATCTTTCAATCTTCAATCTTTGACCTACATTTGATCTGATTAGATCAAAAAGCATTCTCACATGCTCTGAAAGAGGGATGAGAGAATTCACTGCTTTCTCAGTGTCAATTCTCCTGTACGTATTCACTTGGTTTTAGCCAATCTGCTTTTCCGGTTTGCACACATGAAAAGAAGCAGGAAACAAAAAGACATCTAACATCCCTGATGAAGCACCTAAACCAATCACCATCTCAGCCCTGCAATAGGTACTTCACATACCCACTTGTCCCTCTGCTACAACAATCCCTCAATCTGAATCCAAATGGCTGAGCATCTGTGCTGGTTCTGGCACAGTTAATTTTCCTGAGGGAACTGGGCTAGCATGGACTGTTATTTTGGATTTGCACTGGAAACAGCATTGACAACTCAGGGATGTTTTAGCTGCTGCTGAGCAGTGGTCACCGGGTTAAGGCCTTTTCTGCTCCTCACCCCACCCCACCAGTGAGGATGCTGAGGGACACAGGAGGTGTGAAGGGACACAGCCAGGATAGCTGACTCCCACTGAGTATAAGGATATTCCATCCCATAGGACATGATGCTCACCATATAAAGAGATGGGAAGAAGGAAGGAGGAGCCACTCACCGAGTGATGGTGTTTGTCTGCTCAAGTCACAGTTATATGTGATTTAGTCTTGCTTTCCTGGAGACAGCTGCCTATGGCAAGTGGTGAATGAATTATTTGGCTTGTTTTGTTTGTGTGCTTGGCTTTTGCTTTATCTAAACTGTCTGTGCCTCAATTCACAAGTTTTCTCACTTTTACTCTTCTGATTATCTCCCCTGTCCCACAGGGAGCAAGTGGCTAGCTGTGGCTCTGTGGGGCTTAGTTGCCCCACATTCCTCTTTATGAATTTATCCCCAAGAGCTTAGAAATGTTGCTCCACTAAAAGCACATCCCAGCACATCCTGCTGGTTAGGGCTGCTGGAACCCCTCCCCAATGCCCTCTGGTCTTCTCATGGACTATTGAGCTGAAATTAGCTATTCATTACATGTGAAGGAGGCTCACATAGAGCAGCACCCTGCTGCTAAAGACTGCTATTTTACATGGCAATTTCGCAACTATAGCATCTGCTACCTTACTAATATGTACACTTAATGCCACTGCATAATGTGCAGAATTATACAGTGTTCACTGCCTGTTTGTTCAGATACTACATGCTCATAAGTAGCACTATTCCATTTGAAAAACACTGTACTTTTTTTTTTATTAGGTCTTCTCCCTGGTGTTCCTTCTAACAGAGCCCCAAACAAGCTGCTCGTAGACTACTCTAGACCAAAAAACCCCACGACCTGGGGGGAGACAAACTTCTGGCCTGCGCTACTAATATAATTTAGTTTATTCCTGGGTGTCACTCCTCAGGCTATAGTTTTACATTGTTCTAATATGAAGGGAACTGGAAAGGGAAATATATATTGATGACTGGTACTCCACACTAGTCTTACCACTGGGAATATAAATACTCAGAGCAGTGGCCTTTGCAACAGATTTTGTTCCTTCAACTCTAAGACTCTAATTATTACTTAATATTACTCAAAGAAGTAATATTAAGTAATAATTCCATCACACGCAGTTATTAATCATTTTGTTCACAGAGTGAACTACCACAGAGGGAGGGAAAAAAAAAAATCAAAGTTTTAAACTAGAGGGTTTAGGAGTCAAGTGTGGACCAACATGTCAGGTGTTTCACGCCCAATAGGAAAAACTTCAGTTTGCTCCTAGGCCAAACATCATCTTAAGCCCATCTCATCAATCCTCCCCTACACCTAATTCAGGGAAAAGTGATGACGAACATGGTTATTCCAGGTGGCAGAATGATTGTCCATCTAGCATAGAAGGTAGTAGCACTAGCATCTGTGGGTGCCAGCTCAGATTTCAACTCAAATTACATACCTCCAAAGCAACCTAAGTACAGGAAATGAATCTACTCTGCATAACTGAAGTGATGCCCTCTAAGACACACTACTTTAAATCTGATTTTGAGGAAGCAATAATCTGCTCTCTGTTGGAAAGTGAATATAAATTCAAAGCAAAGGAGATTCAATAATTCTGAGCTAAAGCAAGCTCAACTAAGTGTTTAGTATTATGCAGGTAGACATTTGCTCTAGAATTTCCCCACAGACCATTCTGGTGTTGGACAGATGTGGGAGCTGTAACAACACTTAAGTGTACCCACAGGATACTTTTAGGGACAAAATTCTAACCAGTCCATTCTCCTTGTTCGAAGCTACAAATAAATCTATAGATGAGTAAGGAGTGGCAGAGACAGTCCTTACTGGCCAGGCAGAGCCTCAGTCTAGTCATGTCTTTTCTGCTATGAGCATGCAACAGTCAAATAGCCTATTGTTTCAATATGAAAGGATGCCCAAGGCTTTCCTAACTCTCCTTTATTTACAAAGTAGATAAGCTTCACTCCTAAGGACAAAAAGTACTCCAGTGGACTGGGACTTTCTACCCACCCAATACACATGAAGGCTGCTCTGATGTGCAACTCAAACTCCGCCCAGAGAATTTTTTAGAACCAAGCACCACCCCAATTCTTGAGAGCTTTAAAGGTATCAGGAGGTGGATATAGGCTGCTGCCTGGGATGCACTGCAGATGAGAATAAGGATAGCAGAAAAGACTGTACCTGGAAGGAGTTCCAGAAACAAAGACCAGCACCTGCTCCTTACACACATATGCATACACAGGGTTTGTATGCAACCAGAACAGGAAAATTCAGTTAATCTTCTAAATTTTGGGTCTACATCAAACATTATACAAAGTAATATTTCCATTTTGTGTGTGTGCGCACACTTGTGCTGCTACTGAAAAAAGTTTCTCTTTCTAAAGCAGTAAGCTATTCAAACAACCCATCTATACCTCACACGATGAGGCAATGGTTCTCCTATCAGTGAGGAAGGACCATCACAGTTTGACATTTATAAAGGATATGAGGGTGAGCAGAGTAATTTCTCAAATTATGCCAGATTCAGAATAAACAAAACCAACAAAATCTTCCACCTTTCACTTTTCTTCCACCACACGAAAATTTAACAATGACAACCCCCATGTAGTCCACATGAAGTGAAACTATTTGAATACCAAAATAATGAAGCAGAACCAAGACACTTCTAAAGAAGACTTATATATTTATTTATTTATTTTTTCAAAATTCATCTACACAAAATTCATAAACGAGAAAAAATGAACCTGTTATATTTTGGCATGGGAAATTTACTATGATTTTAAAATATTCTTGTCAGTGACAAAACTGGTTAGAAAAATAATTAATTTTCTTTTTAAAAGTAAGCATATCACCATCTGAACATTTTATTTTGAAAGGTGATGTTTACTTTTTACATGAGTGGCCAATACAAATTACAAACCTTCAAGACCATGAAAAAGAAGACAGCTAAAGAAACCACCTTTTAAATGTCTGGAAATGTGCTGAACAAAAAAAAAAAAAAAAAAAAAAAAAAAAAAAAAAAAAAAAAAAAAACAAAAAAAAAAAAAAAAAAACAAACCAAAAAAAACCAAAAAAAACAAACCACCAAAAAACAAAAACAAAACGAACAAACAAACAAAAAAACCACCTTGTCCAGTTGTCCAGGACATTAAGAGAAGTGACCTTTTTATTTTTCTGTCAGTCTGTCAGTCTGTCTTCCAGATAAATGAATAGCAGAAAAGCCACAAGTGTTATTTCCGTTTTCAGGTGGGTTTCAGAGATTTTGTTTCTCATCTAGCTGTCCCTGCAACCTAACTGTTTACCACATTTAGAAAAGGAATTTTTATGACCTCGTTTTCACAGTCAAACAAAGTATTTCTGAGGGCATTAATAGGATCTATTGCTGTAATGAAATGGTGGTTTAATTAAGTACAGAAATTAATACTTTAAAAATGCTCTCCAATCTGAACAGGCTGAAACAAATACCACTACACTATACCACTTGTAGTTATTCTTTCAGATAAAATATTGATATCAGCAGTACACCAACCTGAAAACAAACTACTTAAATAATTTCTTTCCCTAGTGTAATTACTTTAAGCAAGTAAAAACGCCTTAATAAAGAGAGAACATTGCTTTAAACTCAGAGCTCCTGACTGGAGTTCTCCAGTAAGAAAACATCTTTCTTTAAACATTTTTCCTTCTTACAGTATTGTAAGGGTAAAGAATAAACAGAAGATTACTGGAATATCACTAAGTACCTGTGCCTTCAATGACATTATGAAGTTTGTTTTGCTCTCTTTCTCTCAGAACCCGAAAGGCTTTGTTGGAAGGAAGCCTCTCATTCCAACATTTGGATGCTGCACACCACTAGTCACTACCACTTCAAAGGGCAGAGAAAAAGCTTCTAACACACCAGAGGCAGTTTGCTAATGTTTGCAGCAACAGAGTATTATTTCTACTCATAATCCACAAAAATCGTCTGCAGAGGGTCGGGTGGACAGAGGGATTTATCTCTTCCTGTATCATGGATTGCACAGCATCCCATTGAGAAACAAGGATGAGAAGGCTCCACAGCAGAGTGGGCTAAGCCACAGCCAGTCTGACAGCTATACTGAAGGGAATGCCTGTGCCCCTAGGCCCAGACAGGCATCATGCTGCAGCTGCCAGAAAACAACTTCCTCTTTGGTGCAGTGAGAAGCAGAAGTCTGTATGGAAACAGTCTGCAGAGTAGACTGAGCCACCTCAGATGAAGGATGCCTAGCACAGCAGAAGATGAAGTAGCTAACAAAGAGAGGAAAAGAGCCCACACTGCTGCTCATGGAAGAGAGAGCAGCACAACCCGTGAGTAATGTCTGCCCCGAAGAAGAGCAGTGCATGAGGAACAGGCAGTCTAGACAGGATGAGGGGCGGGGGATGTGCGGCTTGTTTGCTTCGACTGTTCCACAATGCAGACTTTTCCCACATCAAAAGGAGGGGAAGGGAGGGGAAAGAGACAGGCAGCCTTGCAGGAAGACCCATCCCACTTTTTAAAAAGACAGAAAGAAGTCTGCCACCATTTGTTCATGATACTTGCTTCAAGTCTTAGAAAAACCGATTTGCTACTTAAAAACTCAAGGATTGGATTTTTCCATACATGGGTCACCAAGAACTGAATCCAATTCATGATTTCCCAGTTAGTCTGACTGTGTCTAAGCTGATGCCAAGAACCTTCCAGTCTGTAACTTACTTTTAGAAACAAGACAAAACCACTAAGCTGACTGCTTTAATGCATCATGGTAAACAACTACCCAACAGATTAAAAATACAAAATAACAACACGCTACTCTAAGCATCTATACCTTGCATATCATCTTCTCTCAGTAGCAGTTCTCCAGTCATACAACACCTAGCCATACGTACCAAGTCTCAACCTTTCAAGCAGGAAAATGGAAAAGAGTAAGGGTGAGGAAAGATATATTAAAAATTCTTAAGTCTTCACAAACCCAGAAATTATTTGCAACACAGTATTTAACAGTTGCTTAAAACATGAATAACTAGGTTTGAAATAGTTATACTCATTTAGAGCACAGGCACATTTGTTTAAGTAAATACAGTCTGACAGCAGTTTGGATCACCTAGGAGAATGAATCAACTGCAAGTTTAATAAGCATTATTTGTATTCTACATAATAGTCAATGTGTTCTTTCAAGCCACTGCAGCGATAACACATTTAAACTCTTCCACTGCGTAGTAAATCTAAGGTACCTAGCAAAACACAGCATATTCCAGTTGGATGCTTCCCAAACCGTATCACTCAACTTTTTAAATATTACTGCCATCTGGCTACTAGACTTTGTTTACCAAAACAGTAGCTGTGCAGACATTTCTACAGCAACTGTAGTCAAAAAAATTAAGTAATGCCATTTGTTAATTCACACTAAAAAATGGAAAACTCTAAAACTATTTTATCAACCCAGTTACCATAGTACCCAGAAAAATTAAATATAGGTAGGTAAATACAGGTATACACACAAATCTGTGTTTTGCTGTATTTTCCATTTCATTGCTTTAATGTTCTTCACCAACTCATTTTCCACTGGCATTCTCAAAGTCCAGAAGTAACAGTGACTGAAGAACATGTGAAAAGCAAGTTTTATTATCTGTAATTCCATTCTGGATAAGTACTAGTACTACAAAAATACAATATGGAAATTATGTCATAGTAGTACCTCCAGTTGTTCTTAGGGTACACAGCAAATCAGAGCCTTCCCAAAGAGACCCCAAAACCATACTGACGGCTCTGATTAATTCCAAGAGCACTTCACAGTAACCAGGCCACAGAAGGAATAAAAAAAAAAAAAACCCACAAA
>VWYO01009196.1:19055-39340 GCA_013400275.1 Rhadina sibilatrix
AAAAAACCACAACAACAAAAAAAAAACCAACCACAAAACAACAACCACCAAAAAACCCCACAACACTTACAAGCATTTGAATTATGACTAATCTGAAACAATGCACAATGAAAGGTGGGGAAGTCCTGGGAGCAGTGGGAATATTTGAATCCGAAAAGAGCCTGTGGGTTTTTTTTTAAATTACAGTACATAATATTAATGAGGCCTGGAAGCCACAAACCCAAGGTTCTTTGTGGCTGAGTTGTCAAGGCAGCACAAAGCACACTCAAGGCCAAACAGGTGAAGAAGCATTTTACGCAGTTTACTTTGTGGATATCTTATAGGTGCATGGCAGAATTCAATCTTTAAATAAAGGTTTTGGCCTCAGAGAGTACATAAGCTTTGGCTGGATAAAAGCCAAAGACAGTGTAGTTACAGCAAAGTTTTTTCCCAAGTTCTACCATACTTAAAATATCAACTCCATCCACATACTTACTCACTTCAGTACTCAACCAAATATAAGAGAATCTAGCAGTTGCTTGAAGTATGCATAACTAGATCTGAAATAGTTGCAACAATTTAAAGCAAAACCACACGGTTTTGTGTGGAAGAAAATATTGTCTGACAGCAATCTAGATCAACTGCAAACTTAATAAGCTAAAGGATAATTAAGAAAAGTTGTTTATATGTATGTCAGTAAGTTGAGTTACATGTTTTTTTCCCAAATGCTCTACCAGGCACTCTGTATGGTTTGGTACATGCATGCACATTCCTCGTGGTAGTAACAGCTTGTTCCTACATCTGAATGAACACAGCAGATTGATCAAGCACTTTACAGCCCAGAACAGCTCTGAATGCTGATTTGCAGAGAGTGTAGTCAAAGAGCCTCTTTGTCCTCTTCCAGAGAGCAGTATTTCTTGACCTATAGATTGTTTACATTTTGATGTTTTAGAAAAAAAAAAATCAGTATTTTTGGAAGCAATAGCTAGACTTTGACCTTTTTTCTTCTCTGTCTCAAATCACAGGCACTGAGGTTACCTGAGAAGTGACATGGTCCAATCTGACTGAAGCAAGTACAGCATCTGGACAAGTTTTAGACTGATCTGACTTGAGTACTTTATAAAAGATTTCAGGCCAGAAGTACAGATTCTTCTTGCTAGAGATCAAACCAAAAAGAGCTTTGCATCACAAGCAACCTAGAAAACCCAGTATCACACAATTTTATGGTAAGATCACACAATATGCATAGAAATCCCTGAGTCTATCAAAGTCAAATATCTTTGTGAATGGATTCCAAAAATGGATTCCAAATGGATTCCAAAGATTTCCAAAGGAAAGTTATCATTAGGGATTATATATGAACCATCTACGAGGCCAAAGAGAGAAAGCAAGAAGGTATTTTCTTCTCATCTTATACAGCACAGCTTTCAGAAGGTCTTATGAAATGAAGGAACAATATTAACTTTCCTCAAATACTTTCACAACACACTTTTCATTCTTAAGATAAAATAACACCTAACAAAAAAGATTCAAGCAACAAAATATTAATGAACAGTACCAATGTGATCCTGATATGTTTTGATACTGCTCACCTGCTGTCTGAAAATGACAAGTGCTCCATTCTCACATCTGTGACTCTCACAGCAGGTTTGTGCTGTAGATAAACAATGCCAATATAGGTTATACAGCACAGCATGCCAAGTAAATCTCTGAAGAGGTAAGTAACGGGAAAAAGTAGTGAACAAGTAAAGGACATATTTCAATTTCTGAAGTCAGAACAAATTCAGTAATTAGATATACTCTTTTTTTTTTGGATGCAGATCTCTGTCAGCAAAGGCAAAAAATAACTAAGGGTAAGGAAAAAGAGACAAGCTCTAAGAACTGCAAAACCAGACTACTACTCTCACTCTACTTATGTCCTAGAGAAAAAACATGTAGTGTGGTGCTTGCTTCAGAAACAGGTCACTCTTCCAAAAGATTACTTTCGGCTGTTACAAACACAGCTGTCAAGAGTACTTGTTATTCAAGCACCAAATTTCATTGATCTTCTTTTTGGATAGAGGTAGAAAAGAGGAAACATTACCTTATATAAAGGGACCTATTTTTTTTTTTTTTTGTATTGCCTTACATCTTCCACCTTGACCTTTTCTGTATTTCTTTTATCTGGGAAAACTGATAATGACAGAGAATTGTCATTGATGTACCAAGTGGTTTTCCTGTTTGTACAGTATACACTTAATCACAGTTCCCATCTCAATGAAACCCCTAGAAGTTAAGAAACCTTTATATTTAGTTTTTAAATCCGATCTCCAAGGTGTATATAGCAATCTAAACACTTCAATGAAAGGTTTCAAGAAATAGTGGTTGTTTTATTTCTCTTCTCCCCCCACTTTCCTCCTCTCTCCTTAGTTCTGAAACAAAAAGAAATGCCCTTTTAATCCTTCCCTCAGCTTCTGATACATACCTAACTGCTTTTGCAGTGCTAAGTAATACCAGCTGGGGTAGCTGTGGAAAATATTATTCACTTGCCCTGGGTTTCATGAGGTGAAATCCATAGGCAAATTTGCACAGGTTGTCTAGATTCCCTCACTATCTCTCCAACAATGCACAGAACACGTCTGAATTAAAATTTAGCAAGGGACAAAATTTAATGTAGTTGAGAAGAGGGAGGCAATTTGGTTCGAAATTCTCCCTGAGAAACAGCCTGTTGTTTTAGAATAAAGCAGCTCATTTCTATCGTTTCATTGTTTGGGCAGGTTAAAAAGGTCATTTATGCCTCAAAGCATCAAATTAACATTTGAGAACATGAATTTTAAAAATGGCTATTTGTTTCTCCTCTCTAAATTACATGGGTGAGAAGGGGAAATACACAGCCAGACCTACAAAGGAAGAAGAGCCTTCTCCTCAGGCAAACTAGGCATTGACTTTGCATCCATAACAGTACATAGTGACTGTATCTTCATTACACCTCGGAAATTAAGCAGATAGTTCAGATGGTGTCTAATAAAACTAATTTTTAATTACTGAGTAATTTTTGGCATATCATATACAACTTTCTCCCTCCTGTCCACAGAGACAAGCTCCAATATTCACAATGTGAAATCGCTACCAGCACAAACAGCTTTTGAGCATGTTTGGCACTGATACAATACTGCTCATCTTGCTAGTCCTGATTTTAATAAACTACATCTTAAATCATAACACAAATATAATTATTTATATAATAAGTGTTGGGAGTTTTAAAAGAAAGAAACAAATCTGATATGCTTTTAAACTAGATTATTGGAAGTACTTGGAACCAGGTTCCCTAACACTAGGCTTTTCACGTCTGAAAGCACCTGTGGTTTTGGTCAACTCTTCACAACTAGCATTGACTAAACTATGAACTGCATTTCTATGAAAACCTTACAAGCTAAAGACATTCACAAAGCCACAAATATTCTTCACTTAGGAAAAAAAAAACCAAACCCCAAAAAAACCCAACCAAACAAACCATGCTGAACTCAAATGGTGCCCATCAGATACAGTTTAAGCAAAAGCGTACCCATACCTAATCATTTGTTTTCTCCAGCTGTCCAAAACCTATCTGGCTGTCTCACATTCATGTCACCTTCCTAGCAGATGGAAGCAGGACAACAACCTGCAGATAATGTTTCCTGCCACATGGAAGTCTTGCTGCCTCTAATTTTAGATGGTAATTCCCAAACAATTAGCAGCACCAGTTCAACTCCAGCTGCCTGAATAGTGCCTGACAAAGTCAGTGCCAATGTAGTTGTACCAAAGAGGTGGGGAAAAAGAAAAAGCTCATGGTAGCACACACACAGTGTTTATATTGGCAATATCTCTCTGATACTTCCCTGCTCAGCAAAAAATATCACCCAGAATTCACTGGGAATTGGGTTTTAATGCTTCCTTCAATGGGTAATTTTTATTTAAGGAGAACAAACCAACATTCACCATTCAGAATTGTCCAATTACAGCCAAAAAGGAGACACCTGTTGAACTTTTTCAGACTCGGGAATAGCTCAAATATCCATTACCAAATATAACAATTCACTTCCAGCCAGAGTAAGACTCAGAGAAACCCAGATACTCCATGGTATCTTTAACAATGCTGCTTCACGTAACAACCAGATAGTAAACACTCTGTGACAGAGTTACCTGTAGGAGCAAAAGATGAATGCTGCTAGGCACTAGTTCACATTAAAAAATGTAAATTGGTAATACAAAATACAGCTGTTGTTTTGAAGGCAACAAAAAATTTCAGACAACAGATCCCTACACAGGCAGGTGAAGGCAAAATTTTCTTCATGTTCCCACCTGTCAGTGTGAAGAGTATCTGCCACTGCTTTTTGCCAAAACAGGAAAAAGAGCAGCAAACAAAGAAGAAAACTCAGCCTGCATAAAGCTACTTTTAAAATGTTTTGTCACTTCCTTCTGTGATTGTTTTTGTATTATTTGTTAAAACATCAATGCACAGAAAAGTGAGATATTATCACATTTACCCACAAAAGTTGTTTCTGAACAGAGAGAAATTACTCTTTTTGTGCCATTATCAGCATAAAAAAATAGATACTTCTACATGACTCCATTTGCAGCTAATAGATTTTTAATAGATTCTTATTAAAAACACCACATAATTCCAGACAGGCAGGAGCAACTATATCAAAACCTGTGATTATTTTTAATTTCAGTTAGCTTTACAACAACATGTCAATTATAAATATCTGTGCAGCAACTGTCACTTCAAAAAGCATAATTTCAACTAGCCTCAAGAGAAAGTTTCCAAAATGTCATGAAGCCACTTGAAACCATGTCTGTACTTTTCCAGTCTGCTCCTAGAAATACAACAAATCTTAAAGCACTAGAGAAATGCAGATGCTGCTGTATCTCTATGTACTATTTAGAGTATCTTTGTGACAAAAGTACCACATTGTGTTACAGAATTTGCCTGCTACAACAGAATAGCCCTGTGATATGCCTCAAGGCTAGAACAAGGTTATATTTCATGGTATAACCAAATTTTTTCTAACTGAACAGGATCTAGTTTTTTCTGCCTCGGGCCTCGTACTAGCACAGGCCAGCCACATCCAAACCACACCAACTGGTGTCTTGCTTTGGTAGGCACACAAGAGATAAATCCAGCACAATGACCTGTGTCATTTACATACTAAAGGTAATCAAATGCAGTTTACATTGTACAGAGTAAGGTAAATGAGTAGAATATAGTCAAATCAAAATTCAAACTAAAAAGACAGAAGATTCACAACAAGGTTTGATCAAAAAGATAAGAGAGTTCAAAGTTAATAAATTTTCTATGGGCACTGAAAAGACATTTCAACAAAAGCCTGAGAAAATGCCCCTTTTTTACACATTTAGCCACAGATCCCTGGGGATAGTTATTTTACTGTTATTCAAATAATTAGAGAAAAATGTACATAATTTATGATAGTCAAATCAGTTACTTGCATCAAGTCTACACTGTGCAACAGAGCTCTCTGAGCCACATGCTACATTTTGTACAGGGTTTCCAGAGACACATCCAGTCTCCCCTTGTTGCTGCTCAGCTGAGACTCCTTCAATCCCCCAGAATGTCCTGGCAAAGGGCACCAATAATTCTGTCCCACACAATGGCTCACATCCTCGTATAGGGACAATATGGGATGCTGGGCAGACAGACTTGAGGAGAAAGCTGCCAACCCTCTGGGGAAGAAAAAGTGGAAAAGGAAATTACACACAGCAAATGGGATGAGAAAGAAAAGTTGCTTATTTGTCACCACTACCATATCCAAATCCTATTAAGGCAATCATAAAGAGAGATTTTCATTCTCCTGATTCATCAAACCAGAAAGGAGAGAGAGGGTTCTCTCTCTCTAAACATCACCAACCAACAAAAACATTCTGATACTTCAAAGCAAGAGGGGCATCTTCATCCCTACTCCACACAAACTAAAAAACAGCTGCAGAACAAAAGACAGTTTTGTACTATGAAGCGTGAAAAAAAAAAAAAGGGGATAGGACAATGGGTAGGAGACACTTGGAAAACTACTTATAATACTCAGGAAACTGTTTCTGTAGGGTGTTATTTTCCTTACCTAATCAAATAGCTGAGTAATTTGTTATTCCAAATTTATCTGCCTGCTATGAGAGCATTCTACTGTCATCTCTCTGGGTTCCGGAGTTCACCAGATGGGATGTCCCCAAAAACTGATATAGTGGGAAAAGCACAGGAACAAGATGTGGTTTCTTAATCACAGCCCTTGCAAAAGTAGTGTCTGTAGAAGCTGTATGGGAAGTTATGTTTTTTTAATGCCTCTAGAAAAGAAGTGAGGCAAGCACATGTTGAGTTTCAAATTTCTTTAGGTATTAAAACCTAAGATAATGCAAATTCACCCCAAGCACCCCTTTGCCAAAATAACTGATACAGGAAAAAAAAATCCAACATGGCACTTAATACACTGTCAGGGAAATAAGGATTCTGGAAAATCAGTTAGTACACACATGACACGTACTGGACACCTGATCTCTTTTGATTATTACTCTCTGCCCATTATCAGAGTGACACAATGCTTATAATTGCAAAGGCATTGCTACTGTATGATTTTTTATATTTTTAAGAAACCTTTTGCCGTTTTCTTCCTGCACACTTACACTGACACTGTACTGAACTGGTAATACTGTGCTGGTATGGATACCAAAAAACCTGCACTGGACAGGACCATCAGCCAGAAGAGCAGAAAAGGAAAAGTGCGCTGCTTGGGCACCAGTGCTGCGGCACTGCTCTATAGTTCTGGGGTTTAGTTGCTTGGTTTTATTGGTTTATTTGGTATTTGTGGGGGGCTTGTTTGTTTATTTTCAGGAGGGGTATTTGTTTTGGGGGTTTTTTCAGAATGATAGTAAAGGCACAGGATTTCTCACTGGATACAGTGGATACCGGGTTCATTTCCCTTTACAGGAAAAGGGCCTCTCTCTCAGAACTGCTTCTAAGTTTCTTTCATTATGAGTCATGATGACAGGACACTTCAGGGAACATGCGTACTGAACATAAAAACAGGCTCTGAAGAGAAGTGAAACATCAAATATGAGGAACTTATATACCATAACACCAATGAAAACCAACTAAACAACAATATTGCCTCTCCCATGTTAATTCATAGATTTAATTAAAAAAAGACTTACACAGGCATTCTAGCAAAATCCATCTCCACGTATCAAATTAAATCTCTGACAGTGAATTTCAGAAGTAATATGTTAAGCTTTATCTGGTGCCTATTTTTTTCAGAAATGCAGAACCCTGAGTTCTCAGGGTTCCAACTAAGTGCAGGCAATTCCTATTAAATAGCCTGCAATATTTAGAAAGCTTGAAAGATCCAAACTCCTGTTTTATATGGTTTATGCTGCATTTAACTAGACTTAGTCATTTTATAGCTCAAGAGGAAATCCCAGATTGTGCTTGCTGGAATGAGAGGTACAAACCAGTCTGATTCACAGAGGCAACCCAGAGGCTCCCTCATACTCACACTGTGTCACTACTGCCCTGGTGCTCCAGACAGAACTTGAGGCACCACAGTGGTATGCACTGTCCAGCAGCAGTCATAAAATTTAATAATAATCTGCAACAGACAAGACAATGGAGAAAGCAACACACACAAAGCAGTAACTCATGCAGAGTCATGCAGCACCACAATGGTACAGACAAAATTTACTACTTCTGACTCCTAAAACACCAACCACTAGATGATGTATCAAATTTTAAAATATGTTTTCCATACTAGTACTTCTGCTGGTTTTTGGTTCTGGTTAAGACTTGGCCCCAGTACCAATTGACTGAGAATTTCATGAACTAGACTTACCTTGCAAAAACAAGTTGGTCTATCAGGAACAGGTCTATACCAATGCCACCAATACCTGCAATATCATTATTATGACAGGAAAAATGGGAAGAGAAATGGGCTTTGCTTGATGTTTTTTTTCCACTTCACCTCTCCTTCACAGAACAATTAGTTAAAAAATTCCATCATGTATTTATACCTCAACTCTCAAGAGAGTCCTGTAATCTATAGCTCTAATTTGTATAAAAGCATTATACTGCTGTGACAAGTGCACACTGACCAGAGACCTGTGATGAGAAGAACTGACCCAGAAATTTTTCAGATTTAACAATGAAGACTACAAGCAAGACTGGTTATAGGAGAGAAAGGTAGACCCCAAAACACTGCATCTAAAAAAATAAACAGGAGAATAGCTTCAAAAACGCTGCTTGGACCAGCATCCAGGCAGCTCAGAAGTTTCTGCAATCAGCAAGTCTCCCAAAATCCTTTTAATAAGAGAAACATTTAAGTAATGTTCCACTTACCTATACTGCCAGTAAGACTGATACTGAAACATGCTTTCTGTCACTCTTGCACAAGCCTGGAAATTACCCAGCTATCCAGCTATCTTTTTTTTTTTTTTTTTCTTTTTACATTTGTTTTGTAATAACAATCCAAAAGCATAGATCCACCCTAAAATTTGATTATAGAGCTGAAGAGAGTACCACCCAGAAGATGCATCCCTCAACCAAACACAAAACCTCGGTAATTTAATGCATTTTTAACTGAAAAGTTTAACACCTTGCCACCCTCAAAACACCTTCCTACATAAGCTCTCCCTTAATTTACAAAATAAGGGGCTGTGACGGCACCACTGTGCTGTAGTACTTCTGTCACACGGCGGACAGCAGAGGCAGGGTAGCCAACGCCAGTAATGCCTCCCAAACCCCCTAACCCGGCTCACCTGCAGCACTGAGCACCAAGTACAGAAGGGCCGGAGGGGGTGNTGCAATGCGCTTCCTTTCTACCTCACGCCTTTGCATGATGCGGCGGCCCCGCCGCCCTTAACCCCCGCGGCACTGGGGTCGCGGCCCCGCTCCGCGGGCGCACCAGGACAAGAACGGGCAGCCCGTCCGGACCAGGGAATCGCCGTCCCGGCCGCCCATGAGTGCGGGATGGAAAGTGAGGAGCCAGGCCCGGCACCGCCCAGCAGATGGAAACTGGGAAGGAAAACTCACAGCCCTAACTTCCTCCGGTTCTACCCAAGTCCGCATGCTTACCCAGGCATGACACCGTATTTTTAGCAGCTCTGGTTTTAATCACGTTCTCATATATGATATATACTAAGCCTGAAGGTGCCGCCGGTCACGCAGGTTGATTCACACGAGCATAGAACGGGCAGAGCACCACAGACTCTGCACTGGTGCAGAGGTCCAGGTCACACGGAGGTGGCCTGAGAGAAGGCTCAGAATAAGCACGTCCAAAATCTTAGGTGGAAAAAAGGCTAAGAATAGCAGTGGTTATTACAGCCTGCTATATCTGCTGTGCAGATGTCTTCCAATTACCTCTGCAATTCTGAAAAAAAATAAGGAAGCTTTCTGAAGGTCACGGCACTGTAGTTTTCACCTTCCATTCAAACAGCCCTGCTGCATTTGAGAGGGATATTATTCTAGAGCTGTGAAGGCGGTAAATTCCTTCCTACCACTCCACCCACACTGTTTTGGGACTCTGAAGATAAAAACTCATTTTTAGACTTCTGGTCCCAGACTGTAGCTCCATTACATCCAAGAATTATTGCTGCCCAAACTCACCCCCTACAAACAACGTACCAGGTGTTTCACAAGTAAGACCAAGAATAGTGACAAGTATAAAATAAAGTTTCACTATCCTTGAACCTTTTTTTTAATTTTAAGAGTGAAGTTAAAGGGCTCAAAGTAGTTTGCACTGACAAGCGCAAGCCAAATAAAGAACTCAGAAAGTACTGTGCTATCATATTCTCCTACTCAAATTTGTATTCCACCTGATCAAGTTAAGCTCTGGTTTTCAGAGAGCATGGAAAGGTACTTTTCTAGAACATACAGAAGCTTTGTCCTTTTAGATGCAGATCTATCCAGTACACACTACTTCACCCAATAAGGGGCACTCCTTTCAATGTAATCATCACCCTAAGAAAATACCATATAGAAGTCTTTCCTCTGACTGTCAGCATGACTTCAGTACCATGGCATTACAGATACTGCACACTTGAATCAACTAATCTGATAATAAAACTATAATTTTTAATTCAGTTAGCAAATAGATTGCTAACAATGTACAACTCTCACAAAAAAATGTTTACAAAAACAAGACACCTTTTCACAGATGTTTTCATCAGCTGTTTCCAGCTCTCCAGAGTCATTTACAAGCTTAGTAATTGTATTCCTGAAATCATGTCAGATGTCCCTAGGAAAAAAAAAAAAAATCTAAGTATTTCCTGAAGAAGGGCAAGTACAGCACTGGTAAGGACTCCTAAGCTTACAGTCAATTTTTTTAAAAATTACAAACTACATTTCCTAAAATGGATGTTCATGATCTTAATGAGAAAAAGAAGTTCTGATTTTTAAAGTTCTCCAGTTTAAGAAAACAGAACAGGGAGACAGCCATCTCATCTAGCATTCCTCAGATCAAGATTGCTCATGACAGTTTAATGCAAAACAAAAAAGCTTAGACTTCTGTGCCCTAGTACTTTCATGCTACGTTTTAATTTGAAAGACTGTAGTATCAATCTGAGCTTCTAAACTGAATGAGGGGGTAGGATGGCTGAAAAGAAAAAATATCTCTTCTTCATACTAAAGTCTAAAGCATGATTTCAAGAAGAATCCCTTTCACAGGCTTCTGTAACCACCACATTTAGGAAGTGTAGAAGCTCCAGCCATCAAAAGAGAGCATAAACTTTACCATGTCATTAGATTGCAACACATGTGGCATATACAATTTTAACAGGTGGCATGAAGAATTTCAAATAGTAAAAAATACCTATCTCTTTCACAATTCCTTTTACATTAAGTTTTATAAATCTTGCCCAGATTGCATCTGGTGGCAAGCTGGACAAATTGAGTAGCTAACTACAACAACCAGAAGTATTTTATCTGAATGCATAACTGACACCAGTGTCTAAATGCATGGAATAAATCAGTTCAATGCCTCCAAAGCACCAGGGCACTTATTTGAATACGAAGTTCCCCATAGCTATTGTAATTGTCACAACATATATATTTTAAGGAAAGATTTTATTAGCATATACAACAACACAAAACTCTGGCACACTAGGGGATGAGTTAATACTCGCTGTTGGGGCCGTGAGTTTTAGGTTTTTTTGATGATTACAAATTTGGTCTCTGCTTTAAACATGGGCTCTGTACTTCTTTTACATTTAATAGATAACTGAGTTGGACAGGATCTGTTGCTATATCTAATCTATTCTATCACTGCAGTATACAATTCACAGATTTACTGAGACACTGATCTTCCCAAAATCATCCTAACAATGCCAACTCCAAAAACTGTCAAAAATATCCCACTGGGTAACTGACAGCAGCATTGAAAGGATTTCCATCGGTGAGCTTCCATCTTCCTAGTTTAAAGTTTTCATTTGTGACACTTGCATGAACAATACCCCCTCATGAACCTCCCGTTTCTTCTGTTACCTTAATGCCCCTAAATGATCTTTGCTGATAAAATACAGCCTGAGACAGTACAGAGTGTTACAAAATTGACACAACAATTACTTTTCGATGTAGTAGTGGACAGACATCATCCCTTTAGGCTTAACTTTTCACCTTGTTTATAACATTTCCTCCTCATGGTGATTTCCAGGTAGTGCTGTCATTGAAATCTATGTCCTTTGGGTGGTTTTTACCTTATCACCATTTTAATTGTCTCAGTAGCCCTCAAAAAAGGCCATCAGCAGAGAAGGCAACCACATCACGTGCTGTTTCTGGCTGCTGTCTAGGATTTGGAAAACGACTGATTCTAGCAGCATTTAGTATCACCAGGTTTGTGTTACTAAATTTTCACTACTAGCTTACCATTTGAAAAAGGTGAACTTCTTGATATTAACCCGAGCAGCTGCTACTATCTTCAGAAGTCGTCTTAAAATAATCACATTCCTAAATATATCACGGTTTTCAAATTGCCATTTCTCTCATTTAAAAAAATAAACTTTACGTCTGTCTGCTTTTTACCCCTTGGATTGTTTTAAGTTTCTGTTTTTAGCTGTAGAGGACAGTTTGAAAACTGCAAACCCCTAAAGCATTACAAGAAGCAAGTAATTCTGAAATTTCAAAATTATCTTCTAAAGCTTTTCCCAATTGGTTTTTAAGCCTTTTGATTTCAGAAGATGTTAATCATGATTTTTGAACACTTCAGTTGCCAGTTACACAATACTGTAATTATGTATCTATTTAGACTCTGAAAGAAACCAGGTGTTCACATCTTTGTTCTCATTCACTTTTTTTTTTCCCCTGCACCTTTTTGCATCATACTTTCAGAATAAAATTTTCAAAGCTAGGACTGATTGAGCCTACACAGGATCTTGCACAAAGCGGACAAAATAATAAATACTGTAGACTACAGTACAGGTGGGTAATGGCACAGATGAATGGGAAATATTGGAGTGACAGTATATTCAAGCACTGAAAAAACCCTTTAGTCATCTACTGACATCCCCTCTACTATCACCCAAAGATGATGACTAAAGTCTAAACAAAATATTCTTTTAAGATAGATAAGCGTGATTATAAAAAGCTTCTAATGGAAAAGGAAATCCGGAGAGAAAAAACTCAACACATCAACAAGGAAGTGAAGGGAAGCAAAAAGACAATTTAGCTTAAAGATCATATAAAAATATTAAAATCTACAAACCCCTCAATTTAGGAGCTTCATTCTCATCTCCGAAGATGAATACTAAAGCAGCTCTTATATAACCAAGAACTCGCTTCTATTTCTATTGCCATTAAATATAAATCACTAGCCTTGCTAAGATTTTTCAAGAAAAACTCCAGTGCTAAGCTACACCCTTTTTAAAGCTGGCAACTCTGCGTTCTATTTAATAACGAAGTGAAGTCTTGCATTTCATTTTTCCAGACTAAGACATGGTTTTCTTCTGTGAGTTCTGCACTTTCAAAAGATCTCCTTCTTGTTCATATCTACAAAACCGATTTTCCTTCATAAGTGGTCTAAAAAAGGGAGTTTGAAAAAACCTTAACTCGTCCCTTTTCTGCCTTTACAAGTATCCTGCACTGAACAGTCCAGTATGCAAACCACACTGTGGCATATCAAAGCTTTAAGCATCAGGCTGTTTCATGAACTCTGCTAAGGACTGACAGATACCACAGAGGGAACATTTTCCAGCCAACCTGAATATATTTCAGGAAGCAAAGCAGCATACATTGCTCTTTTTTTTTTTCGTTTTGGTTGGTTGGGTTTTTGTTGGTTTTGGGGGGTTTTTGTTGTTGTTGTTTTGTTTGTTTTGTTTTTTTTGGGGGGGTTTGTTTGTTTTTTAATTATTTTTGTACCAGCAAAAGATAGGAATCGGAAGAAGCTTGTCCACTAAGGCTTTTACATGGTCTTTTTAACATGTAGAACTACATCAGCTAAACCAAATCCCTGAAGGATCCACCTGAAGGAAAGGGACGCTTGGCTGTTGGGTATTTCTATTCTTCCTCTTAGTTTTGGGTGGCAGGAGATGGTTAGTTTTTCTTCCTTCCATCTCGTCTTTCAGAAAAGCTTCATTAGCCAAGCATAATCTAATTTAAGATCTGGCTAGGAGAAACTGGGTAAGCCAGACACAAAGGGGACACCCCACTTCTCCTTGGACAAAGATTAAACATAAGCACAGGTAAGAAGAAATAGGGCAATAAAATGTTTTATTAACGGATTAGGATTGAGAAACCCACAGCACCTCAGGCTAATTTACTCGTTGGCGTAACCTCATGCATTACGTTCAGCATTAGGGAAAAGGCAGAGGAGGGTACCAGCCACTGACACATATTTTTGTTCCCATTCTGTGTCATCAAGTTTTACCAAAACTCCTCTTTGTGGTTTCACATGGTCATTCATCTGATCAATGAATGGACCCAGCTAAGGAGGGGGAAAAAAAACCCACCAAAATTTAAAAAAAAGAGAAGATAAAAACCTCACCCTGTTTCACTAGTTATATTCCCTGATCCACATCACCATGCCAGGACTCACACTGAAAAAGTCAAAGTAAAACTAAAACAAAGTCAAATCAAACTAAACTACTTCTGTGTAAGTAAAAGAATAGCACAAAGACATAAGAAAGCAGATGAGAGTGACTCCAGCTTATACTGACATTGAGAAAAACAAGTGAAACCACAGTCTGAATCATAAAATATACAGAGTCCCGCAGCTCATGGTAAAGTGTATTTGCAAACATTTACCACATCTTGGCCATTTTAAAAGGTGTTAACTAGTTTAAAATGTAGATTTGAATGTAAAACTGGCTAAACTAAAAATGCAACAGCTTCCGTACAAAGACAGTAGGTGAAAACACACACCCCACTAACATTCATTCTCTCCCTACTGCATTTGGAAGTAAAAAGCCCAGAGCCTACATGTTAGCTAAATTACTCACCTGACAAGAAAACATCTGTCCCTGAACAGTTTTTACTCTCATGACTACTTTCAGCTAACGAGACACCACCATGTACTGATCAGGAACACTGCCACAGACTACAGACATTCTGAATACACAACTCTATTCCTTGCAATTTCAAGTGAAAACCACCAAGTTTCAACCTCTGCATTTCATTATTATGGTTGATGGTTATATACTGCTAGTTACTTTCTTTCAGAATAGCTTTGTAAATATCTAACAAGAGTTAAACCTGTCTTCTTGAAACATCAAGCATCCACAAGAGACACAAACCCCTCTTATGCAACCTGCTGGAGTTTCCTGTTCTGTTTTCTGTCCCTTACAAAAAGCTGTACTAGTTCAAACTAGAAACTTCATAGTATTTTCTGCCTATAATATAGTGCTCATGGTAATGAACAATATCCTGTAAGGAAACATTATCAGCTACTCAGAACTGTAACTCTTGCAACCAAAAGAGCATCATCATAACAGGGTTAAAAAAAAATGCAAAAATACCATGATAGTATATTATGCTCCAGCAGTACAGTCCTAAAATTGTGTATGAAACAACAGAAATTGTTATGCAAAAAAGGAATTTCAGATACTTAAAATAAGCACAGTTCATAAGCTACTAGACAACCACCTGTTTAGAACAGACTCTTCTGAGCAATTACCCTTTCTTAATGACAATTTTATGGTTGACAAAAAAAAACCAAAACCAAACCAAACCAAACCAAACCAAAAAAAAAAAAAAAAAAAAAAAAAAAAAAAAAAAAAAAAAAAAACAAACAAATCTTCTCTTCCCACAACAAAAAAAAAAAAAAAAAAAAAAAAAAAAAAAAAAAAAAAAAAAAAAAAAAAAAAAAAAAAAAAAAAAAAAAAAAACCCCAACACATTCTTGCCTTGCACCAACACAGAAAAGCCAGTTTTTGAAACAATGGTATTGCTGAGGAAAAAAAAAATAATAAAATTAACAAACATTGATTCAAGTGCATTGAAAGACTGAAGAGTAACTTTCATACGGCAAAACTAGGAGGCATTAGTGACTCAAAGCCCATCCAATAAATGCCAAAAATATGGATAACATATTTGCTATCCAAGAAAAGCTACCATTACAGAAAAAAAGACACTAGTAAAATCCAAAACTTGCAGAATGTCACCACAGCAACACCACCACCTACAGTGGTACTGTTCAGTTAATAACCAAGCATCAAATTCCGTTTTCATTTACAGAATACTGGAATAGAGTGTGGGGAAGAAGGGTCATTACTATCATGGTACACCAAAGGATTTTGTCCCAAGTTAAGGATAGGATGTTAAAAACAGAAAGGATCATCGAAGCTAATGACAACAGTATCGAGGTCTCAGGGAATTTGATCCAGACTGCCTTTGTTAAGGGACAGTCCCACTGAGAAAATGAGAGTTAAGTTCAAAGTACACTAGCAGCCACCCACCTTCTTAGTCATCTCAAAATAGCAACTCTTGGGAAGCCTCTTGAAGCTTCCCAACAGACAAAACATCAGAAACTGGGTATGCAAAATTGAGACCCAGAAACCAACCCATCATTTTATAAAGTCACCTTCTCCAAAAATCTTTAGGGAAAAAAATGGTCCCCAGGCAGTGCCTGTTTTCTTAGAACAGTAAGCTTTTCCTTGGAGAACAGCATCCTACATTTTAATACAAAGGTTTTAGCAATAATGAAATACGAACATTTAGACATAATTTGATTCTTGCTGTTCCTAAACTACCATGTATCTCAAGGATTGCATCATCATCAAAATTCTCTACTTCAGAACTTCACCGCTGTTACTTCAGAGAATGCAACTTTTTAGATGCAGTTTCCAAAGAGCAGCTTTGTAAGTCTAATTATGAGGTGGTAGTGACCTCAAATTTTATCTAGCATCATACTTACATCAGTATGTAAGGACATAAATTGTAATATCTTAGCCAAAGCTGTGCCAAAACTCCTACTGAGAATCCACTCTGTGTCTCATGTTTCAAGCCTTTTGACTGAAGGGACAAATTTAGCAAGTACTGTAGAAGGTGAAGACATGAATAGTTTATAAGTGAAACCAAAATATTTAACTAACTGCTGTGACAGATTTGGTTGTGTGACAATGACAGAATTGGCTGCAGCAATACCTACTTCTAAGGTGGAAAATACTTCTGTAAGTTATCTTCTCTCTCCAGGAGGATGTTGGCTTAAGTTGACACTTAAGAGTGTCACTTACTTCCCTGTCAAATGAAATTGCCTAGGTAGAATCTACTGAAAATCTACTGATTCTAGGTAGAATCTACATACACAAACCTCAGAAGAGGGTACCAGCCACTGACACGTATTTTTGTTCCTATTCTGTCTCATCAAGTTTTACCAAAACTCTCTGTGGTTTCACATGGTCATTCATCTGGTGCAGAATGAGAGAACTGGGAAAGCAATATGTCTTCATCCTAGCTGCCTCATGAGACATGGTCTAATCTACAGGCGAAATAAAAGACACTGAAGTGAAGACAGGGACTCCACTCTGGCTGAACAGAAACAAAACTGCTCAATAAAGCCTGAACCTCACTAAGCTATATGTTGTCTTCCAAAAATTTAGGAAAAAGGAAGTTAGTCCATCCTACCGCTCTTACCTAGAGAAAATTATCTGAAGCACTTACAACCAGAGCAACAGACTCATTTGTCTGCTTACATCGTTTGATGATAACCCTTCTCTCACCTTGACAAAACAGATCTTTATACATAAAACTGTATAAAGTGTACAGAACTTCTAAAGATGATCTGAAACATTCCAATACTGCCTCAATTATACTGTTGTCTAGTGACAAAGATAGTGTCCTGTAGAGGCATAGGACTAGAACAGAAGCAGCCAAGACAAATTTTATTAGTTGGTAATTTCCTCATTAGTGGGGGGAAAAAATGAAAACAAAACTAAAATTCTACAGACATACTTGTATAAACAGCTGTGTCAAACCAAGTTTCTTAGACCTAAGTAACTTTGCCTTTTGGACTGAAAATATCCATTTACCTCATTTCATTGGGTATTTAAATTCAAACCCATTAACATGCTCTCCAATCCTTAAATACTATTACTATTTAATTTCAGTGTGGACATGTAGAACTCCAAACTCTCCCTAATCAATTCTTACTTGAAAGAATCTAATTTGCTCAAGCTTTCTTGTATTCAGATATTTTCTTAACAATTTTGATGACTGGATTAAAGTAATTTTAAGGAAGATGCAAGGCAAATTTTTATATTGATTTTTAAAGTGAAATTAATATTTTGTTAAACATGTTCACAGTATGAAGGGAACATGAATGAACAAAGCTCACTTGTCACTTATGTAATAACTGTAAGTCCTCTACTGTACTTGAGATACTTTCCTGCATCTGGCATCATAGTAAGCATTTTAAATTTTTACTTAGTCTCATATGTTCAATGATTCATTGCACAATATATGAACTTATCTTTAAATACCATGAATTCCTTGTATTACATTCGAGATCAAAACAGTCTCTACTTCTATTAGGATTTCTGCAGTGTATTCTAAACAAAGCACTTAAGAGTCAGCCATGCCATCACTAGCATGACCTTTTCCTTAAAGTTTATCTCCATCTGCTCAATATGTCTTCTAGAGTATGCAGGAAGACTACAGCTTTACAGATTCCAGGTCAGTTCAGGTACACCTAAATGAATACACCCAACAAGTAACAAGTATTTGACAAGTAGACTGTAGCTATGATTTCATCCTTACACATCCAGATGTAAAAGCGTAACATACTTGAGGCTTTCCAGTGAACATTTGAAGACATCTCCATTGTTGGGGCAGGAAGCAGAAAATAAAGCCAAAGTTCCCCTAAAGGAAGACCACTTTAAAACATGAGGATTTGCTTATATTAGAATTCTGAGACAGGGCAACCACATAAACTGGAGTTGTAAATCCACTGCTTACTTACTCCCAGAAGTCGTTCTAGTTTTCTTCTTTGTATTTAGTAGGAATTACCTGTAAACATCTGTGATGCTCTATCATTACTGCACTTAAAATCTTCTTCTGAGAGCATGGACTAAAACTTCGAATACAAGATGATATCTGTATCTATTTTATCACTACTTTCTGGACTTCCACCCATGCACTTCTGAAACATAACCTGAATTTCTTAAGTGCAATGAAAAAGCAGAAAGAAAAGCTGTTATTGTAAGAATAACAGAAACAATAGCACACCCTAAACCTGAATTTTAAGAAGCAAACAAATTTTAATTTTAATTTCTTCCTAAACTCTGTTGCACTATTTATCTTCTGCAAACATAAGTGACTTCTTAAACAGCAGGAAGGAAGAGCAGGTAGGAGCACAGATTAGCTGTCTGCTGCTCCATTTGAAAACAAGCTTCTAGGTTGAACTGCAAACCGAAAAACCCAAGTTTTCATTACAAAAGGGGAGAAAAGTCATTGGTATTTAGTTATCACCTGCATAAAATTGCTTATGTTGGAAGTCTTGCTGTACATGGAAGTCACACAGACTGAAAACTGAGAGCCTTTGGGCCACTTTCAAGAAAAGATCTGCTGTTCAGAAAGGAAACTAAGTAATTTCACTTTTCAAATGTAATTTTGCAGCTATTTTTCTTGCTTGTCAACTTCCTCCAACTGTGATAAACTGCACCAGCAAAAAATAATACCTATTAAAGGCAAATAATCATTGACTTGCAAACTGTTTTACTTACACAGCATTCTCTGTTCTACACTGACACATTTTTCAGCATTTGGCCAGAAAGTAGCTACTCATGTATTTTGCAGCTATAATTTTTGCGTTTAGGTAATACATAGTTGTAGGAGATTCTTTGTAACATTTATTTCCATTCTAGAATAGTCCGAGCTATTGTTTCAATTCAAGCTATTGAAATTTGTCTGTGAAAAGGAGATGAGGAAAGAAAGGGCAAGGAACAGATCCTGACAGATAGCTTTCTCCACCTACACCACTGTTTCCATTTCAGTCGAGGCCAGTAATGAAACCAGAAGGTAAACCACTATAGAGCTTTCCTCTTTTTCTATTAAAAGCATATAATAAAAAGCAAAGCAAGTTTTTTCATTGCAGAGAAGATATAAATAGCCAAAATTTCTCCAAGAGATAGCCTCAATTCCTCTTTACCCACACTTTGCTCTATTCAAGATAATCTGTGGGAATCAGAGAGGTGGGGAAAAGAGGCAATCCAGGCAAAGCTTATGAGTACCCTCATGCCTCAAGAGTCTTGTCTGTGTGAAGTAAAGCAACCAAGTTCTAGTAAGCAGAAATCCAATCAAATCATAGAAACAGCTACAACTAGTGGTAAGAAAACACTATGATAACAGAAAATATGCAATTCATTAATTAATTTTGTACCTCATCACAAATAAGAGCAGCACCAATTCTGATCTCCATCCACTAAGAGAATAGTGTTAATGCTGGTGTTAAAAATTCAAGCTTGAAAACTAACTCCTGTTAAGAAGGAAATTGTTCCAGTTACACTGGCAGGGTAAATGTTGTGATTACTTTTTAAGTGTTTTATTTCACTTTTGGGGCTTAAGGGTAGTCTGAAACCAGAATCAGTTAAAATGCTCTCCTCTGATTGTTACTTGAAGCAAAGTCAGCTAGCGGTGTCCTGAGCAGCACGAAAAGAAGTGTTGCCAGCTGGTCAAGGAATGCAATCCTCCTCCCCCTCTGCTTAGTATCACTGAGGCCACACCTGAAGTGCTGTGGCCAGGGCTGGGCTCTCCATTGCAAGACAGACATGGACCTACTCAAGTGAGTCCAGCACAGGTCCACAAAGGTGAAGTGGGAGCTGAAGCACCTCACACAGGAGGAAAAAAAAAAAAACCAAAAACAAAAC
>VWYO01009196.1:39360-58773 GCA_013400275.1 Rhadina sibilatrix
AAAAAAAAAAAAAAAAAAAAAAAAAAAAAAAAAAAAAAACCGCTGTGACTGCTCAGTCTGGTCAGCCTGGAGAAGAGAAGGCTCGGGGAGATCTCACTGATTTGTACAAATAGCTACAGGGAGAGCATAAAGAAAACTGAGCCACACTCTTGTCCAAGGTGCCCAGCGGCGAGATAAAGTAAAACACAGGAAGTTTCTCCTGAGCAGAAGCAAACACTTCTTACTGTCATAGTGACTTCTGCCATGCCATGTTTTTAAACTAGACAGAAATCTTGGGAAGGAATCAGATAAAATTACTGACTTCTTAAGACCTTGCATTTATTGCCCTAACAGTTTCATAAGTACACTAGTCAGTATTCTTCAGCCTTGACTGAGTGTTCAAAATCCCAGAAACAGAATTATCTGTCTTCCTGGATTAACTCTGCCAAAAAAAAAAAATTAAAATAGACTAAAGGTTTCAATTCTCACCTAGTCACTTAAAAAGAGAGAAAAAAGACAAAAAAAACCCAAACAAAAACATACACACAAAGAAAAATCACACCAAAACACAACCCAAGGAGGCAACAGGATTAAGCTCTATTGATAATTGTCCAAAAACTCTAAAGCTTAAATTCAACTGCCAGCAAACACAATGACAAGTGGTTAATGACAAAAGACTGAAAAGCTCAAAAGAAAAGGGGAAGCGTTTTTCTTTAATAATCTTATTCTTCATGGAGCAGTAATTTCTTAAAATAAACCAGTAAGGACCTGGTTTTGTTTTGTTTTTTTTTCTGAAAGACATTTTAGTGCCAATGAATACAAATATGCACAAAGTTATTAGCTGCCTAACAGCTGCTGTGCTATACACTTGTGCAAAAACTTAGGTACGAAACACTCTACAAATCTGACTTCATCCATTTTGAAAATTAGATTAAAGTTTTGCAAGCACTTAATCATCTTTCAGTATGTTCCATATTAGTAGCATATGCCTTGCAGCACATGGAATTCTTGCAAACTCAATTTAAGACTCATCAACACCGCAAGGTTTCACATTCTTCAACTGGAGATGCAGCCAAAGCTATGTTAGTAGCAGGAATGTCCAGTGACATAGACACAGCATAGGTCAACCAAGCCCAAATCTCTCTACAGAGACAATCAAATTGCAAAAGCAAACTACAGCTTTTAGTAAGCCTTACTGCATACAGATCTTCACTGAATGAACCACATTTCAAGACTAGTGGATTCCTCTTTTTAAAAAAAGTTTCAAAACCAGCCATAATAAATGCAGTAAAAAAAAAAAAGAACTGATGTAAGCATCAAACTAAAAAGGAACCCAGTAAAGCTTTCAAATTACATGAGTTATGAAAAACTGTAACAGTGAGGGTCATGGACAAGAAAAACTTATTATTTAGTTTCAGCAGATGAAGAACACAATACAAACCAATAATCTGCAGAGAGGGCAAGTAAAGCAGGGAAGGGAACATCATGATACCAATATCTAGCTAAAGAGAATTCAAAAAGATCCTTGAATTCCAGAAATGCTGCTTTATATAAACCAAAAGGTGCCTTAAGTCGCTGACATATTTTGCCACAAGCAAGATTAAAAATAAGGAAACAAAAAATTGTTAACTTTACAACTAGAGATAAGTGATTTTGACCTAGTGGGGTAATCAGTGGTTACAATTCCATTATTCTTATATGTCAAAAGGCAGCTTGGCTTTCTCACTAACACAGAACATTTTAAATAGTACAAATCACTGTATCATTTAGTGTTGAGCTTGCTATGCTCTGATAAGCCTATACATGTTAATGAGTTCTAAACAGTTTTCAAAAATGCATTACAATGCCCTTTCAGAATCCTAAATTCTTACTAGCTTTTGGCTCTTACAGGCAATGTAGTTGAATAATTGCAAAGCAGTGATTTAAAAACACTGTGTAAGAAGCTGAGAAAATGGTGGGTGTAACCAGTTCTAAATTGTTTTCTATTTTCAGTGAACACACTTGTCCTCTGTAAAAAAGCAACCTAAACAGTCAAATCTGCTGTAACTAAGCTCAGTGTCTTCCATATGCAAAACAGAACTGAGAACAGCAACATTTTTAAGACTTCATGACTGGGAACAAGATAAACAATGCAGTTTAATTGATACAGTATAATAACATATTCTAATTAGTGAATTTGAGTTGTTTTGGTTTTAACACTAAGTATCAGCTATTTTGTTTGAGATCATAACTCAGCTAAGCTCGTAAGATCCTAAATTGTTGCTCCCAAAGCATTCAATAGCAGATATTTTAAAAGTGGTAGCATGGCATGTTAGAAATGCTCTTCAAATTAAAGAAGAAACTAATTTCTATTATTTTTTCAGACTGGTAGATTCATAACAGTTTATAAACCAAAGTACAAAAACAACTGTTTGCCAATTATGAAGGTTGTGATAAGAACTTTGTTTTGTTCTTCAAGAAATTTTGAAGGTTGCGATAAAGACTTTTTCATTTTGTTCTTCAAGGAAAAGCAATTTACTCTCAGCAAACAAACAAGCTGAAAGTACAACACTACCTTGGTCCGTCTGTGGAAGACACCACTTTCTATATACATCATTTATCCTGTACAGTGCAATTGGGCAGCCTTCTTGTTATCATGCTGGTACATTCAAATTCCTTTTCTTTGTATATGGAGAACCTGATTTGATTTAGTGGCAGCTACCCTTCAAAGCAGAAGGAGCATTTCTCCCTAACAAAGCTCTCTCCAAACACTGTTGTCAAATTAGAGGGCAAAAAGGCAGAATAAACAAAACACCAGAGCTAAAGTAGTCACATAGCTAGATCAAGACTTTGTGGTAATGGTTTAGGCATGTAGAGAAATTAAGGAAGAGGCAAGTAGCATTCCTTTAAAGGTTATCTAAGTAATAACAAATATGCAAAGTAAGTGGTATCATATCTATGGAAAAAGATTACAAAAGCAAGCACATCAGATACCAGTTTACAAACATCAGGGGTTGCTTATTTTGAATGAGTATTTCCATAACACTCCCACACAATACTGAATTCAGGGAAACCCAAAAGCTCTAGGACCTACAGGGTTTATTTATTTAATCGAGTTTAACCCCAATGACTCTGCCATTCCTCACCACAAGACAAATCACACCACATGTGCAAGCACGTCCATTCCTCCTTTTCAACAATTATTCTCTGTGCACTAAAGCTTTTTATACAACCCAAAAAGCAGCATACAAAAGCATACAGTTTTATTTGCTAAATATGAAAATCCTTAAAGACAATAAAACAAAAATAAATCCTTGGACTGCAGTAACACCACAACTGGGGGAATTCAATTTCCAGATATGTTTCCGATCTGCACTCATGCTGCCAGCTGCCCTTACATTTGTGTTCTGGGAGTGGGGGGGAAGGTCTTTCCCACTCTGACAAAGGCCTTTGTTCTATCCAGAAGCCAGCTCACCTTACCTTTGAAAGCAAGAGTTTTTGTCAGCTGTTCATACAATAAACAGCTGTGGATGTATGAAAAAACTATTACTACTAGAAAAAAAAAACCACAAAAGTTGGCAAGTAGTTGCTGTATTTTAAATGCACAAAAGTCTCCAAAATACATAACGATTTCAATATATCCTGGAAGATCTTTTTCCCCCATCTTCTCACACCTAATCTTATAAGCCTTCAAAATGTGCAGACAGCACAATAAATGTAATTAACTTCAGAATGCCAAATTAAAGTGAGTCTTCCTGCTAACTGCTAACACAAAATGAGAAGAGCAGCAGAGCCATCATCAGCACATAGGATTAATAAAGGTTTTCCTAGAGGTCTTGCTCCTGCTTTAAGTGGACTAGATGAACTGATATAAATCTAATAGGGTATATGTATATCAACTCTGAACACTGTCAAGAGAAGAAGTAAGTTATTCTACTTTTCAGACATGCTCAAGAACTTAGTAACTTTCAGTGAACTTTTTAAAACTCAGAGACTCCTTTCACCTGCTGTTTTTTCTCTCTTGAATAACCTCCCAGTTATAGTACAGTTCCCAGTGTGATGTATTATTTCAGTATAACTTCAAATGATGAGTGAGATACATCACATATACTTTATCCACTCTTCTGAGGAAACACATTTTTTGCTCAGCGACTAGGCTGAATGAAGCTACTCCAATCTCCAGCAGAGCTTCCTCCTTTGCATTCAGTTCACTCTCTCTGTATGAATCAAATTAAAATAGGTTTAATAAACATCTGTCAAACTGTATTCATAATAACCAGAATGCAAAGAAATAAAAAAGCTTGCAGCAATCAGGAATATATTTCAAGATTTTAGCAATTAAGAATTCAAGGACTTCAAAATATTCACAACCACTGCATCTCTGAAGATCAGTGTCACAAATAGGTAGCTTAAAATGCAGCTGTCTTTTCATAATAAACTGCTTTGGATCTGGGTTCATCTTTGTCTTTCCATCTCTTCATTACTACATGGGAGGGGAAGGAAGACACAGAAATGAACTGAAACTACCATGAATCTCAGTAAGAAACACAGTGTGAACCTGTATATTCACCGTAATTCGTCATTCAATATGTGTTTTTTCCTTCACTGAGCGATTCCAGTATTTCTAAAACTGACTCTGCTTTTAATGTCTCAATTTACTAAGTGTTCAGAATGGTCTAAGTCAAGAACAGACACTCCTACTTAAGCATGTATGATCACATTCATACATATGATCTGAATGACTATGTTTCGAGGCCTCCCAACAGCAAAGGTTTCATAATTATGCACAGAACATCTTCTATTTTCTTTATGACCCAGCGCTGCACTGTTCTTGGGAAGATAATACTAAAGGACACCTCCCAAACTAATTAATTTTGTGCCTGTTGTTTCTGCCCAAGTACTGCAAGCTAGAACACATCCAATACTTGCATCCTGACTCTGCGACAGATTCATCTTGACAGAAGCTTATCAAATCATTGTGCACACTAGGTTTTTCTGGGATGCATTTCGCAGAAATTGCATGCTAAAAGTAATTTCATGAGTCTCAGTTTCTAGTTTGCACATAATTTTGTCTTAAAGATGAACAGTAGTTTAGGGAGACTACTAGATGAACTACACCTACGATCTACACAGCATAACTGGCAGAACCTTGAGCCTGAATTCAAACAGCACCTAAGAGGACAAAACTACACAAACAATTTTAGAAATGGTAGTAATGTGAAACCAGTAGGAGCCCCTTGTCATATGTTCAAAATTAAAATCCAATACTTGTTTTAAACCTCTTACTAGGTTTACCATGCATAACTTCACATCCACTGCGGCAACAGAAGAAACTACGCACAAGCACACCTGGTGGCACATTTGTTGTTCCATGGAAATTGCCCTGTGGAGAGTCTCCCAATAGGACTTTAGCCCTTGGCAGAATCTGGTCAGGTGTCTTTCAGGAAGGTGAAAGATAAAAGTCTGAAGAGAGAAAATTAGAGTGAGCAGCTAAAACACAGCAGCTTCTGGCCTTGCACCCACAGGCAGTGTTCTCACCTACAGCTGGTGTGAGGGTATTTACATAATGCTTCTGGAGGGCTTTGGCAAGGACGGCAAGTGCAAGTCAAGATTCCTGAACCAGTTCCACAAAATTCTGAACTTGTGACCAAATCTGTATGCAAAGACGTAAGCACATAGCAGTCAGTGGTAGACTCTTTTTCATTCAACCCAAGAGCCATGATGAGAACATCCACTTGGACCTGTGCCATCAAGAAACATCAATCCAAGTAAGTTTTACATGCAGCAGTGTTACAGAGACTCACTCAACTGCAGAACATAAAAATTGCAGGTTTTAAACTCTGTTTTGAATTTCCAGTAAAACAAGTGCAAAAAAATTTTCCCCTAGATTCAAGATAAAACATACTCAATTTGAGTTTACTCATGAGTAAAATGAACAAAATACTTTTTTTTAGAATTACATTAATTACAATCTTCTATTTGTGCAAATGTATATATTAAAGTACAGGAAATAACTTCAGAATTTCATGAAGATAAAGGATATCTACAAGCTCTGCTCTTCTCCTCTTCCGTCACCTGGGTCCCATCCTTCCTGAGGTTGTGCTGAATATAACTTACCCAAGTTTCAAAACTGAACACTTTTGTTGTATTTGAGTGTGTTTAAAGAACCTCCTGCATTACTCACAGGGATTGTTCTTTTTTGTATTTGTTAAGTTTTATGTGAGCAACAGCTCAAAATAGCTCAAAACCCTGTTCTCACAGCTGATTTCCCCTGATTGTACTTATCTTCAAAACAACAAAGCAGAAGTAGGAATAGATGTGGAAGAGTCAAAAACAAGACAACCATGAAATCACACTAATTGGTACAAAAACTAGAAGACCGATACACCTGAGTGCTTTCCATTCTCACAAGCAGACAAAAGTTCAAACTGGTACTTCTTTAACAAACCTGGCTTGCAAAAGTCATAGTCAGTTTCCAAAGTATCACAATAAACAACTCTGATGAGCCTAAAACAAGATATGACAGAGAGCAGACATCTAATTTACACCCATCTAGTTTTATATTGTTAGCAGTAGAGCTATAGAGAAAGATACCAGACTACATAACTTCACTTTCCTCAAATAAGAAATGTTTAGCGTAGGAGCCTAGACAAACGTACCATAAACACCATCCGCAGAGGTTTGGAAGGATCTAGACACTTCAGTTAGGGTTGGAGGTCATGCAGGCTTCCCTTTTACCAGGAGACAACCCAGAGAGATAAAGAGCGCTGCTTAAGCTTTGCACAACTTAAGAACCCCATGTCTTGCTCATGAATGCCTGTAACAGTACGACAGCCTCAACTGTCTAGTCAGAACTGTAGGAAGCCTCTAGAAAGTGAGCAAACTAGATGAATATTTCCTCATTGAAGTAAGGAGGTATTTACTGTTAAAAGTAAGCCAGTAATTGATCTCCCATTGTGCAAGCATTTGAGAAAGCCAAAACACTCTCTCCCAGACAGGCAAGTCCCACAAAAATTCTCTTCATGGTAAAGGAAGCCATTTCTGCCCTAAAAATGGCCTCATCTGCACTGTGAAGTGTGCAACAAAGTTCCTATGTACTTCTCTCCACCAGGGCAAACGATGCTCTGCATTAGTTAGTTCCATCTGGAAGAGATCAGAGATTGACTTTGAGTACTCAAAACAGATCATTTCAGTAAACATACCTCACTTATCAAAGCAGCTGTCAATTAGCTTCCAACTACAGAAGTCATACAAAAGCACCATTCTCTCAATTACTGTTCTACTTGGGGAAGCAGTAATGATACTGGAACACCACGAAGCTATTTCAGACTCTCAGTAAATCCATATCAAAAATACTTGTTTTACAAGCAGTAAGGCTTTTTCTCACCTACAAGCCAGCCCTACAAACCCAGCTTGAAATCTCTACACTGTGCTCCGTTAGTTCTTTCTCAAGCATTACTACCAATGAAAAAAGACCATGCCAGACACCTATGAGTAGCAACAGATCAAAGTTCAAGAAGCAAAGAAGAGACTTCTCATTCTTAGTTATGTTGGCTCAGCAGGTCTAATCACACAAAAAACTGTGAACATTACTTTAGCAACAGCTATGATGAAAACAAGCATGTCAACAGCTATGATGAAAATAAGCACAAAACACACAATTTGGACACCAAACAACAGCATAATAAGGAAAAAAATTACTTGGGAAGCCTGTGTTTTAAGTATGCTGAAGTTCAGCACTGCACAAAAGAAGAAATGTATGAACTTTGAAGGCAAAAAGTACCTTTTGCAACAGCTATGCAAATATAAACCAATATGAATTTGCACAATTGTACTAAATGGTTAGGTATTTCCTTCCCCTTTCCTGTATTCTGAAAGTAAACATTTGTCTGGCTTTCTTTTAACCACTGATGGAGTGTGGGAGGGGTACTCATCACTTAACCAAGGTTTTGTGCCACAAATAAAACCACTCTGGATGAAGTGATACGGAAAATGGCTCACTTATATATGCCTAACACAGAACCTGAGCTCAGGAAAGGGCTGTCCTGATGGCCCTGTTTGTTTCAAACGAACTGGTTGCCTTTCGCCACAGGTGAACTCCCAAGCACAGGAGCTATCTCCTGTCCCCAGGCAGCAGTTAGGACATCATGCCCACTTTAGGCCAGTCTAAGTGTGACTGACACAGAAAAGAGCCCTGCCCTTCTCAGTGCCCCCTCATGCAATCTTCTCTGCCTTGCATCAAGAGCAGCATTTTCTTGGCAAATAAACCAGGTAAAACTCACCAAGCGAGATCTGAATTCATAAGCAGGACAGCCGTCTGGCTCACCATGCAGTTCCACAAGCCCCAACACAAGCTGAAAGCTTTAGAACTGCAGTGTTTGTTTCACAGCAGTCTGCATTTAAGCCAGCCTGAAGCAATCATATAACTTCAGGGTGAATAACACAGTGGTCATCATAGTGGGTGAAGTTCGCAAATCGCAATCACAGAAAACTTTTCCAAAATACAAGTTTATAAGCACAGCAATATGCATTTTCTGTTCTAAAAGTTACACAATGAGGCACAGAGAAGTAAATGAGTCATGGCTCAGCAAATGAGTCAGTTCTTTCATTTACCATATTCATGACAAGTATTTCACCATGGAAAACAATTATTTTGATAGGCCTGTTTTGTAGTCTGTCCTTGGAGGAGTTCACTGAGTGACAAGAGATTGTAAGCCTGCTGGAACAGGCTCCTGGAGAACTCCTGTGCTCACAGCCACACTGTGCTTCTGTACCAGCAGCTTTCCTTAGGGCAGCAGGCTTGGTCAACCAGGATTATGCCACCCCTAAGAAATGGAGTAACTGGAAATGTAGTTACAACTTCTGTCAGAGTTTAAGGCCTTTGTCACTTATAATCTTTGTCAGACAACCTAAGGATACCAGCCTTAAGAAGACAGACATCAGGCCTATAGTTGCACTTGAAATCCATATTTACAAAGATCAGAAACTATCCATTAGAGCCCTTGTTCAGCACACCACATTTATACAAGTTTTGCAGGCTGGTACAAGAGCCTCTAAACAGCATACATGCAGTGCTCTCATCAGTGGAGGCCCAGTATTGCTGCACCACATAAGGGCCTGTGAGCTGTCACCACCACACTGGACACCACTGTCAGACACCTACAGTACATACTGCCCACAAACATTGCAAGAGACCCCTGCTTGCAAATATATCCATTCCTGACAGAAAGCAGTTGACCAAAGTTGCTTTCACCTGCGCAAGAGGAGCCAGTCAATGCAGACAGAGTATGGCGTGAGGGCAGTGTGCTCTACAGAGAATAAGCCCATCAAAGGTCCCTCCAGCCTGCACTGAACATGCTGCTGCTGACTCAAATTATTTGTACCCAGCAACTGACGGAAGATTAAATTGCAGGCTGTAATTTTAATCAGACTAATGCAGCAGTCCTACCTCCAACCCACTGTACAAATACAGTATCCCCACTCTGCATCCCCAAACTTCAAACCAGCATCAACTGCAATACAGGTGGATCTGACTTTGTCATATACAAACACCTCACACCCCAATCCCCAGGCTCATGACACTTATTGCCTCACCAAGGCTGCATGACATGCTATACCTCCTGGGCTCCTGGAGCAAAACACAGCATATACAAAACCCCCCATGCCTACCAGTCAAGCTACATGTATGCCAGGCTAATATACAGACACTCCTTGCACTCTAATTCTGCTGATTCTCCCAGCTCACTCACCCTTTAACTTTTGCCTGAGGTGCTTTCATTTATCACACCACCATCGTGTCCCACATCACCCTCTTGCTGCCACAACGAAGTCACTGAGTACACCAAGGCCCTCACCGGGAATGTGGTTCTGCCATTCAGCCCTTGCTGGCTCCAGCGTGGTGCATTACGCTGGGACAGCTCTCACCGTGGTCTCCAGTGGTGATACCTTCTGGATTCAGGTTCCTGTACTTTTCAGCACTTCCAGAAAATGTTGATTCCCCTCCCAGAACTTTAGACTTTTACAGGTATTTGTGCTTCCCCTTTTACTTCCTGAAATCACAACCTAGTGTCCCATTGATCAGTCATCTTCCTCTGTTTCTGCCTTTCAGATGTTTCTCAACACTTTCTACTTCTTAACTTCCTTCTGTTATTCAGCGAGGGAGGGGAAGATGGACCTCATAACAGGCAAGATTTCACTGAAGCACATGCCCATGATTCACATCTCTTTCCACTCATCCATTCTTACATTTCACTAGCTATTATTTCACACTTTGAGTATCAGGAAGGAGCAGCTTTGATCTTACAGACATCTTGCTCCCCTAAACGTATTCTACATACTAGGAATATTCAGCTTTCTGACAACAGCAGCACCCTTCCTTGTCCTGCTGAGCAGACATAATCCTTCCTTTTAAGTACAAGATGATTTTGGATCTCTTCAATGCTCACATCTGTCCTATGTTTTTAGCTTTTACCACTTATCTTATACCCCTACCAATGTTGTCTTCCACGTGGTCTCTTATCAACAAGAAAAACTTCTCTAGACCTTCTAATCACCACTGCAGCAATTCTGACAGTTGCCTTCCTCTTTACCCTTCCTACTTTTGTCTTAAGTACTGTCCAATGAAGCTGTGTATTATTCTTCATCATATCCTTTTCTGCACTCCCCATACCACTTCAGGATAATACATAGGTTCTAGGGAAAAAAAAATCTGTTGTTCACAAGTTCATATAAATATTCACTACGGGGGAGGAGGGGACCAAAATAAGAAAACAAGTCTCTTATTGCAATGTACAATGCTTTAAAACTAAGCTTTTTAATGTCTATTCAGGAGAATTAAACTATAGAAAATGGCTTACAGTGAATGAAAATCAGAGTCTACAATTTTATCAATGCATAATTAATGCTATGAAATAATCTCTTTCAAACGGTTGTATAAGATGAAGTCAATGGTTTTGTTATACCACTGGTCAAGCTTCCACCATTACATAACAGAAATAGCTTCTGCTAAAGTAAAATCTGACAAACATGGCTTGTACTAAATTAAAATCACCCTTCAAATACATGAAGTCATCATTATCTGAAAAATCACAGCATTACCTTTGTGCATCAGATACATCTTATTTATAAAATTGAAATTGGAACAAAAGGTTGAAAAGAGTGACAGGACACCCACTTCATAACTTAAAACTATTTTACAATTTCAAAAGCTACAGAACAGCTAAGTTACTGTTTGCTAACCTATTTTCCATCTTGAAAGCTGTGTTTCATTTTGTAGGAAAGAGTCTATCAGCTTCCATGCTTTCACCAATACCCATTAAAAGTAGAGCACATAGTGGGAACAGTCATTCAGATTATACTCTCCTTAAATATACCTCATCAGGTATCTGATGAGGTCTTTGACCTCTGTCTTATCTCAGAATATACCACTTCCCCACTTCTCTTCTTGGCCTCTCATCTATAAAGCATTTTACTCAGAATTTCACCACTTTTCTTCTCTTCAATATATTATTCAGTAAGACAAACTCTTGTTTACTCCTAAATACATCTTGATTCCCTGCTACCAAACAGTCACTTACATTTATCATCTACAAAACTACCTAGAAATCAAACCAGTAAACTATTGCAAGGATACATGAAAATTTAAAAACTGATCACTCGAAACTGTTAGTAAAACTAAATGGTATGTTGCTTCTAAAATTTATAAATAGGACTAATAAATTCATTCTCAGTCTCCTTATCCCATCAGACTTTCAGAGCATCTGTTACATCATGTCCCAGTCCTAGTCACTGCCTGCCATTCATGCATTAGCCCATTGAGCTGAAGTCACTTCTATTAATTTATGCATTTGTATTTGACCAGGAAAGCTGCATAATGGTGCTCTCACATATCATGGCTTGCAATAACAAAAAGATAAAAAAACAGCTGTGCATTTTATGTCATCCTCATCCCCTTGCTGTGGATGAAGCAAAATAGAAGTTTTGGGCTTCTGTATAATACAGCTACACTAAATCCAGAAACAGAATATAATGTACTTGGTATTTTATCCCCCAGACACTAACTGTAGACAGTTTGCAAGGTTTCAGTTTACAGTCTAAATCAATGGAAGAACTGAGACTCATTTTGCAAGTACCACAGCAGCAGCACTGCCAGTTGTCCCAGCTGTCATTGACAGTAACAGTATTTCAGAGTAAATGTGTTCCTTTTTTTTTGAGCTAATACATTAAACAATTCATTTAGACTATTGATTTTCCCCATTCTTGAATTTTTAAAATCAGAAGACTCTGCAGAATTGTCCTAAAGAAGAACAAGCCATATTTAATCCAGTAAGCATGGTCACTAACTCCAGCTTTATAAATAGGCAAATGAGTGTTTTACTAGGACTACTTTCTACCCTCCCAAAATGCTGCATTGTATTCTACCAATAGCAGCAGCAAAGTCCGATGGAACTGGTGTGGAAGCAATCAACAGTACATTGTACAGTTCTCCACTCAACTGATTTCCTCACGTTTTCCAGAAGGTCCCAAGAAGATTATTTGTAAGTGTATTTGGTAAAGAGTTATTAACACAGATTTTCTCTGCTATCCTTCCATAGCCACAGCTGCACATGAGGAAGAAAGGACCAACAATCAAGTATATGAAACTCTGAAGACCACGCTACTTGTGTTTATTTATACTACTGACAATCATACTGTCAATCCCATCATTAATCACTGAATATGGATTGGTGCTCCATACATTTCAGCCTAGTCAAAATGCAAAAGCTGAATGTAGAAATTAAAACTAATAATAAAGCTCAGAAGCCAAGGGTAAGCTAGAAACTAAAGTGTTTAAAAAGTCTGTGCTGTCTTTATGTCTTAACCCATAATGGAACATTGCTATGCAGAAAAAAGGCAGGCCATTAGCATAAAAGAAAAAAGAGTCAAACTCTAAACACACAGAAACAAATCTGAGAGCCACTGCAGAAGCCTTTAACCCAAAGCTAAGCTTTTAACACAAGCTTAGAAACACTTAAATAATTAGAATACATGCAAACTTGATCCTCTACTCTGTTCCAGGCTGTACATTTGCCTCACTCTCTGTAAGGCTTTATCCAATTTTAAGTGCACCAATCGTCTAATGTTTTTTATTTTATTTGTCAGTGTAAATTAAATATTGTAGTCAGCTGCACAATTCCTGCATAGTTCGCGCACTGTCATTACATTACTACCGGCTGTCAGTAACCAGTTAGCAGTTAAACTTGGCACACACACAATAAAGTGTCTCATTTCTTAGAAGTCATACAGCTATGCAACAGTTGATTTTTCAGGCCTTTAAAACAATCATTTGAATGCAATTAACTTTTGTGTAAAAATAAAGAAAGACACAATAAAAATATACATTAACATGTACTTCTGTGAAATATCTTACTATGCCATTTCCCCCATTATTTTTCCAACAATGCCAAAATGTATTAAAGGTCTGACACCAATTAACAATGAAAGATGACTTATGTAAACAGGTGGATTGTTAAATAAACTTTGATAAAAGGTAAGTCATCTGAATTTTTAGAACATTAATTCAGTAAATGAGGTTCCTATTTATCTGATCAGCTAGCCCTACTAGTGCAAATTTAAACTTACTGACAGGTTTTACTGCATGCTTCCAATTAGCGTCAGACTTTCTCAGCCATTGCCCTTGCATTTCCAAAGAAAAACTTCCAGGTATTTCAAGACTGTCAAATACACTCACTTGCAAAGAGGAATGGAGGCTTCGAGTAAAAAATAATAATACATAAATAAATAACCTTTAAAGCCACAAATAAAAAATCACACTCTCATTTTTAAAGCCTGTAATGTTGTGCATCATAATTACTTTAAAGTATACTTAAACACTGCTGAAGTCTGCCTTCCTTGACAATTTGGTTTTCACTTTTCAGAGATGTTTAATAAAGCATTGGTAAAAATTCCACATTAGGAGACTCTTTAGTCTATACTGAATTGTGTCACATCAGAAAAAGTCTTTTGTATGCCAACTCAGCTCTTACAGCAGGCCTTTTTATCAGTTCTGACTTAACCACAAAGGAACTCTCTACACTGTCGTTACTATAAGAAGGCTCAACTCCTTCAGTCTGTTTGCACATTTGCAGAATTTAGTTAGAAAACAACTATTTTAAGATGGTGATTTATATCCCATCTTTTCCAGAGTTTCTGGCCCTCCACAGCAGGGCCAAGGCAACAAAGGCTGGATGCATGTTGCTGCTTCAGAGGACAGCAGGGTAATGTGCCGTAAGGCCATCACATAAATCATGGTAATTGGCATGTAGCTGGAAGGAGAATGCAAACCAGTGTACAGCACCAGCCAACATCGCTAGTGATCCAGGTCAAAGAAGGTTATGAAGCCACATCAAGGGCTGCACACATACCCAGCTGAGAACTTTTTACGTATGTCGTCTTGGACAGTAAACCAAGAGGAAAAACTGGAAGTTCAAGGAGACAGATCTCTCAGAACAAGTGCAGTTGTTGGACAGCACTCAAGTATTCACGTGCTGTCAGGGTGACTGCATTCCAGGCAATCAGAATTCACATTAAATCTGTATCCTTGCTGCACATGAAAGCTTATTAAGATTTCAAATTAGTTCATGTCACTGCATATTCATAAATTAGGATAGCTTTTGTCAGTTAAAATAGTGTGGTCCTTTTCTGACTTGGCTTTTGGGTTTTTTAAAGATGCAGTGAATTCTCCTACCTAACCCCTCAAGAAAAATAAGCTAAAGAGAAAACAAGGAATGTCAGCTGCTTTCCTATACTACTGTAACTTTGCACTCATGTTTACACTACTACAAAACTTCACACTTTATCCTGACATCACGAGATTACCTAGACAGCAGGTGACACTTAAATTGAACTCATGTAGACATATCTTAGTGCATGCCATCTACTATAATTCATCCTTCAACAGTCAGAACTGCATGTGACAGTTTAGCACATTTTTTCACCTGAATTTTTTAAATTAGAACTTGGCCAGAGTCTTAAGCAATGGCTTGATTTTAACAGGTTCATTAATAAAAGCAAATGATACAGCAAAATGCAGCAACTAGCTAATGATTTTTAAGGAAACCAGCTTGTCTGCTGATGACTTTTAAATAGCCCCAGTCTACCCTCACACACAGATTTGGCATTTAATTAATAGTTCACCTCTGAAAGTTAGCATACAGGGAGAGAGAGCAAATGCAGGCATCAACTGCTGGCATGACAAGTGGCTCAAATTCAAACACTGCTACATACCAAAACATCAGATCATATACAGAGATGGAATCCCTTTCTAAAAGGAATGGCAGCTTTGAAATTTTTTTTTTTCTTGGAAGTGAGGAAAGCCTTGAAATTAAGGGGAAAATCGAATATAAGAACTATGAAAACTGACCCAAAACAAACAACGAAAGATTTTGCTACATGAACCAAATACAACACTCCTGTATAAAAGAAGATTTCTCATTTCAAAAACTGTGATGGCAAGTGATTAGCAATTATTTTTCTTAAAAAAAATAATTAATTCTACAACAGTACTGACATTGTTCAGTTACATTTATCCTACTATTCCCAATTACATAGGAAGACAGTATATATAAGTTTTATTTTCATATATTGAAATCACTCTAAAATACTTATATTCTCTTGAAATCCGGATTAGATATTTTCAAAAAGCCTGAATTAAAGGCAGGAGCTGATTTACAAAGCTTTTCCACCTTCAGCGATCTGGTCTAGAAAGGCAGCCTTTTTTACTTCTTTAGCTCTATCTTTCTTTTCAGGGTTTCCAAAGAAATTATTCAAGGTCAAGGATAGTGTATTAGAGCATACACACAGAAAATAGCTTGTTTATTCCCCAATTAATGCATTGCATTCCAAATCTAACAACGAAACTGGATGCATTAGATGTCTTCCTTTCAGGAAGAAATATTTAAAAATCAGCTTACAAGTTTCTGTTCTGGAATTTGGAAATATCAGTAGTTATTTCTTAGATCAAACTGAAACTGGAATCAATGAAGGCATTTTTGCAAGACTGTACTAGTCTTGGAGCTAATTCAAAATGTCCAGCAAAAAGTCAGACATCATTTGTTTATGCTCATACCACAATATTGTATTAACAAATTCTGGATTACTTATTTTACTCATACATTCCTAACCAAACCCCAACTTCAGCTGACTGCAGAAGGACACGATTGTTCTTTCATCATGTCAGCACACAAAATTCTCCTCTTCAAACAGGCAGAATTTAACACAACCTTTTCCCCTGGAGAAAGGTCACTACACATATCAAAACAATTTAGTAGCACAGGTCAAAAAAAGTTAACACTAAACACAGTGCCTGCATCGTGTTGATAGCCCTTAGTTTTTTCACACAACTTGGTATTACTTTCACTAAGTAAATTATTTTACCAAATACATCTGTCCCACAGGTTTCATCAACAATTACATATATATTGCACACTTCAGTGAGGATCACTGTATCTGCTAAAAGTCATAGTTCAACTCACAGCACAGTTTAACATTTGTGCTACCTTTGCTAATAAAATACTTGGTATGGTTTTATTAACAGAAAATATCAAGTGTTTCATGTTAAACCACTGGCATTCAAACAACGGAGTCCTGAAAGAAGAAAAATTACTTTTGTTTTACTTGCTCTTCAATTTCAGAAAGTTTTGGTGGTTTGTTTCTTTTTTCAGTAAAAATGGCTAAAAAGAAACAAAATTTAACTCAAAACTGCTGACTATAGCACACATTCCACCAGAACTATGTGCAGCCACCAATACTGTCTTCTAAAACCTTCTCTTGCTCCTGCTGAAAAAAATTGCTTCTCCTGGTTTTGAAAGCAAAACACATCTCCAGTCTTTAACTTGAGAACAAATGAAGGAAACATCAGTGACCTTCACCCACTATTTAACAAAGGAGAAATTTTACTTTGCTTTTCTCTAAGAAGCATTTTGGTTACATCCCCCAACCAGGTATCCCTGAGGGGCTTCCAAAACACAAGCCTGCAGCACCAAGCTAATGATGCTCTTCAGCTGAACCTCCTTCCACAGTTTTCTATGCAGTTTTCTATCTTATAATATCAACGTCATATTCTAGAGCTATGGCAAGTGCCAGTTAATGAATTCATTCTATTTTATTTGCCTAGGAGTCCCTTCCCTCCAGCTCACTCCCTTTACCATTCACACCTAAAAGGCATGATCTACCACAGTCACAGAGCCTTATGTCACCATGGAAGGGGCAGTAACTCCTTTAAGAAAGGCCGGTATGAGCAAGCAGGGTCTACGCAACAAAGACAAACCTACCTCAAATTACCAACAAGCAGGGATAATGTAGGAGTATTTGTATGACATACCAAAAAAATTTCAAGTACTTCTAATGTGGCTGCAGCTGCAGCAGTGAAGCTGAGTTTTACAGCACGAAAGCCAAGACAACCTCTGTCTTTCCCCAAGCAAGAGTCACACCAGCAGAGGCACAGGGGTTTATTTCTTCTCCTAGAATAGCTGCATTAAGGGCTCTCGCCAGGTCAGCTGCGCTATTGAGGGATCACACCTCTTCCTAACCTTGACAGCCACAGCTGTGACGACAATACAGTACTGTGTACTAATTCAGGACCAACCTCAGAAACCAAATATATACTTCACCATCTAAAACTGTCTCCTTGCTCCTGGCATCTTCACAAATTTCGCCAAATGAAACAGTCTAATTTTCCTTCCAGATTGTTGTATTTACTCACAAAGTGCTTTCTTGTTTAGACTGTAATTTTTACTAAAAATACTTGGTTTGAAATAAGTAAAGCACATGGTACAAGAGTTGTTTTATGCAGTTGGAAAGGTTTGCTTTAGGAGCCTGCATTCTCTGGCTTTTTAAATGAAACTAAAAAGAAAAACATTCATGTCCAATTGAAACACACCAAAAAGACATAAATACACCAATAAATTAGATGCAAATTGAATTCTGAAGCCGCCATCTTTGGAGAAAAATCTTTCAAAATTAAGTGATATTAATTATTATGCTAGGACAGCACCAATAAACTACAAAATAGACTAGCAGACAACCTTACTGCCTGAGTACCAAGAATGTTGTGTGTATCACTAATACATCATCTTCATTTTATTTCAGATTTTCTTTACAAGACAACGCACAAGAGACTAAGTTGGTAGGCATGAAGCAGAATCACATGAAGATTTTTAGCAAACCTTAGATACAAGGTTTGTGAAGTCTTCCTACTTAAAATGGACTTACCACGATAAAACTGTCAGAATGTTTATTCAGGGCTAGACCAAAAAATTTGAAATGCAAAATTCAGAAGCAAATGGTGCCATTTAACTACCGCTGAACTGAAATTTATGCGTCTCTCAAATCAAGTCCTGCGTTCCCTGTTTGCAGTATACTTCAGGTTACAAGTAAGGCTGTTAGAACTGGCATGTAATAAAATGTATTTTGTCCAGTAACTGCACTTTTCCATAGTTCAAGAGTAAACATTTACAGAGTTTCCATTACTCATACTGCAAAGAACATAAGATCACATTTTTATGGTCATTAAACATGCACTTACATAAACTTAATTCTAAGTTTTCATCAATGCTACATATTCAGCTGTATTATATGGAACCAATTCCATTCTCTGCCCACCAACTCACCCTAGAGTTGAATTGCCTTTAATGGTTGCACCTTTCTGCTTCACAAGGAGTATCTTGTCCGCAAGATCTGGTCTTAATGACACAGCTATGTACCCAAATTACACAAGAACTTTCCTACAGCAGGACCCAGCCTACCCAAGTCCTCCACAACTCCCTCGCCAAAGGCCTCTGTCAAAACAACTGACATCTTTCACATCACCAGTTTCCACTACTGTTTTTGCACAGAATTTCAAAGGAGGCTCACATAAGGTTAGGGTTAGGGTTACAACAAAGCAAATGTATTTTCAGCAATAGGTACAGTATTTGCTTGAAATGCATTTCAGGGTTCCAGAAGAAGCAGTCAACACTTGAGTCGTATTTATGGGTATTTTCTTTCTCCATACTGACCCTTGCCAACATTACTTAATGCCCTCCCCTTTGAAGACACGCAAAAAGTTACTTTTTTTCTTTCACAACTACTCACTGAGGCCTATTTCACTGCTGAAAGCAAGCAAAGCAAAGTCCACACTGGGTGTCTGCCTCCTAGAGAAGATTGCATTTTTTATTTATTGCCCCTTGGCTTTATTTTCACAGTGAATTCCTGGCTTAAATGCAATCAGCCAAGAAACCCTCCCTATGTGCACTCCTGTCATTCCTAATCGCTTGCAAACAGAATCAAGTGCAAGCAAAAGGGAAAAAAAAATCTCAGCACTGCCAACCAAACTAAAAAAGCCCTACTTCTGGTTTTGCCAGTCCTGAGGAACCACGGATGCACCTCAGACCCCTCGGAAAGAGAAAGTCAAAAGATGAAATTTATAAGAAAGTTAAT
>VWYO01009198.1:1515-16775 GCA_013400275.1 Rhadina sibilatrix
AAAAAAAAAAGAAAAAAAAAATCTGTATTCTCAGAGTCCCTTTGACTTAGCTAGTGGGGCTGCTGTTGTTTTGAAAATATTATTATTCTACTCTAAAAAATATCCAGGTTCTTGTTTGTGTGCTCACCTGGTTCAAGCCTACAACAAATGTGGTTTATTTGGTGTGATAAACACATGGTATCTCTGATTGCCTCTGTAAACCACTGATGGAAACCATTATTTTACTGACAATTAGCACTCCTCAGAAGAATGATGATTTTCCCAGTTTTCAAACACCTGTTATCCTATTTTCCCTTTGTTATGATATTCTCCTGTAGACTTTATTTTCAGGTTATCTATAAATCCGTTTGTAAATATTATTAGGCAAACGTCAATTTCTGCAGTGTTCACAGAATGAAACACAAAATAGATGGAATTTGGAACTATTGAAATCAGTTTTGCAGCATTACTGTTCCACTTCACTGGGAGAAATATCCAGTACCTTGAGAGTTTTCTGGAAAATTTCCTTCAATGGAAAATTTCTCTGTAGATGATGGTAGAGTGCTGTTGCTGCTGCCAGGGTTTAATCAGTCATGATGCTCTCCATACCTGTGGCTTGGGGCCCAGATGAAAATATTCCCCATTGCTGAAAAATCCAAATATTTCCAGTGTTGATCGTTTGTCACTAGCAGCAGAATCCACACCAACCAGTAATTTCAAATGTGCCTCACCTGGGGATTTCTACAGGTCTTTGGTACTGTGTACCAATCAAACTACTGCTAGTAAATTAAAATTAATGACTTGTGACCATAGCTCTAAACTCAATGACTACAATGACATTTCCTACTGCAGTGGCCTCGTGACAAGATAACGACTATTGCTTTTAGAAATATGTATTTTTTTTTTTCCCCTACATCTAGAATTATCCTGCTGCTCGCAGCCCCTTCACCTCTGGGATTTTTGTTTTGAATGGCACTGTCTACCCTGACTCGTTCAGGGACCTCCCCTAAGCTGGTTTTGTGCAGCTGCAAATGTCACAAATGGCAGGAAGGCTCGGGGAAGTTGGCACATCATTTTCTCTTCGGATGCTAACTATCTCAGGGATCTTTGCCACGGTGACTTCAATTTCCTCTGCTTGACAGACCTTATCAACAGCTTAAAACATGTTTACAAACACAATACAATCAGAGTTCTGTGCTTTAGATGCCAAATTATGCTGTAAGCCATTGATCTTTATTACAGATTTGCAGGGTGTTTCTAAATACATTAGTAATTATACATCTGGGCTGTCAGAGCGTCTACTCTTGGGCAATCTCCTTTTATGTTGGGTTTGATTGATAGTTAGTTGTAGACTTGATTCAAAATGAATTTAAAAATCGCAGTGCTGGAATACAAACCACCTCAGGTTACTTTAACTTTTCAGCTTAAACTTAAGGTGGGAGGATTGCTGATCTAACAAGGATCAATCAAAAAAAAAAAAAAACAATTTTAATCATGTACAAAATGCAGCACTAGCGTTCATTTACCTGTCCAAGGCAAGAATAAACATCTGGATTTCCAGTAGATGACAATTTCTCTGCTTTCAGGAGCACAGTGTCAAGAACAGCTGTCCAGCTGTCAGAAAGTAGTCATCATTTTGTTCTTGGTCTTTCCATTCTTGGAAAAAGAGGAGGAATTCCTGTATGCTCCTCCAAAATATTAATAAGCAATAGGTTATTTCTATAAAAAAGATTAATTATACCAAATAACATGGTTTGCTATCGAAACCCATATTCAGTTAAAAAAAAATCCCTTTACATTTGAATGTATTTTTTTTTTCTTGACAGTGGTGAGGAAGATCAGCTTTTAATGTGGACAAGACATGGAGCTCCAGGTTTCCTTTATATCAGGAGGGAGCAAGGACAATTCAGACAGGAGTTGTGGCTTGCATGGGAGGCAAAGATCTATAGATCTGAGCAATTTTAGATTGCCCAGATTGGAAATAACATGGCTGTGATCACCAGCAAGGTCATGAATTTGCAGCTGGAGTGCCCAATCCCTCCTGCCCAGGGTGCTGCCATTTGCAGGAGGACTCTCAAACAAATAACAGAAATAAGTGAGGCTCACCCCCTTCCAGGGTGCAGGTGATTCTGTTCCTAACATTTTGCATCAAGTCCCTGGATGGGCAGATTTGTTCGCTCTAAGCAGAGGCCCTTTTGAAATCAAAATGTGCAAGGCAAAGGTAACTGGGAGGAAAACTTCTTTTTTTCTTTCTTCTCTTCTTTCTTCATATCAGGATAATTTTATTACAATTAAGTAAAGCTTATACTGAAATGGAATTGTACACTCTCTTTTTAATTGTAAAGCTGCACATCCACCTGCCCTTTATAAAAATCCTACATTAATTCCTGTACTCCTGTTTATGTCTAGATGTAATTCAGGTCCTTCTTTCATGAAACTGCTGAAAGAAATTGTTTCTCAATTGAATTTGAAAACTGAGTTTAAATGCTTTCATATTTTTCTTTCATCCATATAGTAGATTTATTATCAGAAAACCCTCAACACAGCACCTTTTGTTTCTCTGAAGACAGGGGGACCATTAAAATTTTAACAGTTTAGAAACTAAATTCACCTGTAGAGAAGCACTGAATTGCTTTACAGAAAGGTACAAACCCTGTTAAAAGAGAGAATTCAAAAAGGTCATATTGCTAAAAATTTAAAACTTTAATGCATAGGTTTACTTCTTTTATTAAAGAAGCAAAATTGTTGATTTCACGTCTGGAAAAGAAATTAATGTATTTTCAATGTAAGAAGTTTGCCAAAAGTTTCCAACACACAGGTGCTTCAAAAGCTGGGGCTTTACAGCAGCAGAATATTAAAGTTTATTTTATGGGAATCTAATGTTTATTTAGCAGTGTGAGTCCACTAAGGAGTTCTATTGGGTTTGCATCAGCAAAGTAATTTTTTCTGGTAAACTAATTAAATTCTTGATAATTAAGGTCAGGCATTAGTAGTTTATTTGATTTCTTTATGCTATCTTATGACATTTTTAGCAACATGGGTGATGAAATAAAGAAATTGAAATGGAAATGGAAAAATAAACATATTTAGGTTCTTTGAGGCAACTTCCAGTAAGTAAAAGAAATCACTGCTCAGTCATGTTTTAGAGAAATGGGTGATTTCACCTAATTTCAGGTGAATTAAAGAGATCACAAGGGACTTGGAGAATTCCCTCACTTTGAGAAGGGCAACAAAGATGTGGAAAGGTCTGGAGAGTCAAGCCCATGAGGAGAATATATATGACTCTATATGCAACAAAGTGAACAAATAGATTTTTTTTTTTTTATCATTTTCCCTGGCTCAAAAAAAAAAAAAAAAAAAAAAAAAAAAAAAAAAAAAAAAAAAAAAAAAAAAAAAAAAAAAAAAAAAACAAAAAAAAAAAAAAAACAAAAAAAAAAAAAAAAAAACAAAAAAAAAAAAAAAAAAAAAAACAAAAAAAAAAAAAAACACCAAAGGAAAAAAAAAACCAACAACAACAACAACAAAACAACAACCCCCCCCAAAAAAAAACCACCAAAACAAGACAACAAAAACCCCAAAACAAAACAAAACAAAACAAAAAACAAAAAACCACCTCTGCAGAATCTAAGCTCAGGCTTGTCTTACAGAAGTCAGATTTATCAGCAGTAGTATTTCACTGGTTTGGAAGCAGCACTGGTGTGAATTCTCTTGATTTTAACATTATCCAAATTTAAAAGTCATAATGCTGTCAATATTTATAACTGCTAGGGGAAACAGGAATTTTGGGATATCACAGCTCGAAAAGTAGTGGGTTTTCCTCATGAAATGTGTAAATATTGATAACCAAAGCTGTCACTGAAAGATATCATTGATAAACCTCTTCCATTTTCTCTCCTCTTCAGTCTATGTTTTCTTGGTGAAAAAAAAGCGTTTCTGACACTTTTCAGTTTCAAACTGTTCCTTAAGCACATGTTCCTATGCTGGAATTCTTTCTGTTTTACTTAATAGATTGGGGGTTTTATGAAAATTTCCAGAGGTTTTATGACACTTCATCCTGCCATTCCGCAGCATCAGTAGAGGAAAAACATGGAATGAGAACTCATGAACATAAGTGTCTTCTAAAGACCAGCTTCTGCCTCAGCTCCAAAGAAATCCAAAGGAAGATGTTGCTCTGAGGGTTTAGATCCAGGAAAAAATTTCAAAGTCAGACAGTTTGGAATTTTTCACGTTTTCTCATCTCCATTCCAAAGTGGAGAAAATCCCTAAGTGGTGCTTCCCTGTGGGTTTGTCTCTTGCTTCCTTTTTACATTATTGATACTCATTTTTCAGGATCTGACATTTATGTTCACATCAAGGCTTGTGTGTACACTTAAACCACGAGAATCTCTTCTGTGCTTTGAGACCTTGAAGAGTTTGAAATCTTGGGGTTTAACTGTGTTTATTCATTCTGGCAAACTGAGCTTCAAAGAGAACACATTATTGGAGTGGAAATTATCCATCTTGGTGGGGTTTTGAGCCCCATTCTTCAGATGAATCATTCAATAAGAACAAAAAAAAGTGCAAGTGAGTTTAATTCCTGTCTGTGAAACGATCATATATACATTCCAAAATGTAAATGCAGGAGCTGCAGCTGTGTTCCCTCAAGAAAGGTCTCTGCAAGCAATGCAAAGCTCATTGGCTTTGTTTTGCCTTAAAAACCAGGATGGTTTTAAACCTTTCTTTCCTCTCTTGAAAGCACAGGCAGTTCACAGGCACGTTCTGCAGGAATCTTAGCAGGCCTAGGGCAATGTAGTGAAGTCTTTGACAGCCAGCAGTATAATGAAGGAGCAAATAACACAGATGAATAAGTTTTTCTTTTGTGAGTTGTCGCTGTTTGCGGATTACAGAAAAAACGGGAGACAAGCACGATGACCTTCCCACTTAAAAAGTCTCAGTTTTGTAATTTTGTTTAGTTCTAGGATTGTGCTTTTCCTCTTTTGTACACACACAAATCAAAGCTCACCAGAGGCAATCTTGCATAAAGTGACAGCTGTTTATTTAAATTATCTGAGCCTCATTCTATTTCCATCTTTCTCTGACAGACATATGCTCAATCGGTGCATTGGAAATAGATGCACATATTGCTTGCCATCCTGTAGGAACTGGGGACTGGACAATACCAGTTGCTCAGACAGTTGTACAATATTTGAGATCTATTTAACAAGTGTTGTTCTTATTTTTTATTTTAATCAATTCAGTGGCACATATGTTTGAGTAAACATTTTGACTGTTTTGTATTGGGAGATATGATTAATTGATCATAATAACACCAGAAAAATGTCAAGAGAATGCACAGCCTCAAGTGAGGTTTAGAGCTGCCCTGAGTTTTCTTCAGCTTGCAGGCCACAAGAAGGTGAAATAATTTGTTTTCATTTGGAATGTAATTTGGATTTTATGGGAAAAGACTTATGTTAAGTCTGCCATCTTTTTTACTCTGTCAAAAAAACACTTTCAGAACCACACCATCTTAAAGGGTTAATTTCTCACAGCAGGTTTGAAATTGTGAATCTTTATTTTTCCTGAAGGATTGTAAATTGAATAAACTTGAAGGACATAAAGGGAATATACAATTATTTTTACCCATGGAAAAGAAAGATAGGCAGCTCTTCCACAACCAGTCCAGAGCAGGCACAGGGCAGAAGGACTGACCCTGAGAGGAGAAAGTTCTCATTTTCAGTGTAGTTTAATTAATCCATGCTACTCAGCCACTGCTCTATTTGACCCTCTTGCCAATATATCTGTTAGACTTCTACTATATTTGTAATTCTGTTCTACTATATTTATAATTCTGTTTCATGTGGCATCAGAAATGTCCTGGGATTGCCACACTCGTGAGTGCAGTCTCATCATGAATTCCCCAAGGATGGCACCCATGGACATCCTTTAAGCCTGTAAAAGATACCTTTTTTCCCAATTCTGGATATCTAAAAATCCAGATATCAAAAGAAGTATTGAATGTTTTTATGTAGTTTCAATGTCCAAATCAGTGCTATTTTTAAATTAATATTTGTGTTTTCATTACATGGTGTTGTAGCATTCTGGTGACAAATTAAATGCAGTTTTTTTTCCTTGGGGGAAAAGTGCAAATCAAGTTGTCCTCAAATCCTGCACTCTGAATTTAACAAAATTCTTAATTTATACTTGGATTTTTATTAAGATACCTGTGGGTTAAACATAACTTGGTGTGGTGGGTTTAGCACTGGCCAAATTCCAGGGCACCTACTAAAATTATTTACTCCTTTTCTGCTGTNATGGAAAACTCCTTTAGGGAACTCCAATGGCACTGAGAGGCTCCGAGAGGCAGGGTTATTTCTAGAATCAAACCAACTGTTCCAACCTCCAAGGGCAAACACGTGATGTTCCGTGCTCTGGAAGTGCTCCAAGTGCTTGGTGCTGATGGCTCAGCAGCAGAAACCCTGAGCAGTCATTAATTGCCAGCAGCCTTTCCTTCCTTGCTCACAACTTGTAAAGAACAGGGCTCCCCAACAATTAGATTCCATTTTTGTTTCTTCTTCCCCACTTATGGCCTAAGATCTTTGTCATGGTTGTCTAGAGATAGTCCAGGAGGCTGTGTAAAGGAACTCCTGGAGGGAGTGGGATAAGGAGTTCTGGGAAGTTTGTCCAGTGCTCAGCATTTTCTCATTTAGCTCCATAGCTCCCAATCAAAAAAAGATGTTTTCTGAATAGTGGAGTGAGTTCTGTGTACACCTGTCATTTTCCCTGGTTTTCTTTATGCTTGGTTGTCTTGAATATTTATTGATTCCTATATTACCAGTTTGAGACCCTCTCATGCCTAATATATATACCCTCTGCAATCTGATTTCCAAAAATCAATATACTCTAACTAAATAGATGTTTTTATTTTCTCCTTGGAAAACAAAAGCAGGACCCCAGCAAGGTTAAAATGAGAAAATTTTACAGGCTAAAATGAGAAAATACAGAAAAAAGACTCAAGTGCACATTAGTGTGAATATTTTCTTACAATGTATTTAAAGGTGAAGGTAGAATGAATTTGCCCTATAATAAATACAAAACTGTAAAGTTGTTAAAATTCCCTTTTTGATCATGAAGTTTATCTTTCAAAGTTAAAATATTATAAAGTAGAAGTAAAACTGTACTGATTTTTTCCCCCCAAAGATTAATTTGTAAGGCAAAAAAATGAAATACCAACACTTAAAATACTTCAGAAACTAACCATTTTGTTATTTTACTTGGTATTTTTAGCAGTACATGCTTGAATGTTATAAAATGAACCAAAATCATTCATTTGGAATGACTTTCTCTGAATTCCCACATTTACTCCTATGTAGAGCCTGAGGGAGTTCCTCTGGTTTCAGTTCTTTCACACTTTTAACCTTGAAAGATGGAAGGAAAAAGTAAACTTCCCAAATCTGTGGATGACAATGACCTGCAGGGGCCTGCAAATAATTTGGAGGACAAGGTTACAATTTAAATTAACCTTCCTAAATTGGAGAAACGATCCGGATGGCACAGATAGCGTTCAGTAAATACAAGTGTGAAGTGCCACGTTGGGCAAGGAGAAATGAAAATCATAAATACAACATGAGGGAGGGCTGAGTGGGCACTGCTGGGGGTAGGGATGGGTGGAGGAGTCAGGGAGCTCTGAAATGAGCGGGTCAGGGAGGAATTTTGTGTTCTGCCTTAGAAGATTACAGAGCTCTGGAGGTAGAAGTTTGTAAAACTCTGTGCATCTAGTGTAGGAAGCTCAAGAGAGAGATAGGCCGGTAAGTCTTCCAGAAAATAAGGGTTTCAATGAAGAGGAAGAATCAAATGTTGTCCATGATGTTCAAGACTAATTTATGCCTTAAAACTTTTAGAAGAGCAGTTCTGGAAGTCCAAGGTCATGAGTGTCAATCTTCCCTCAGAAACCATGAGTGGTAGAACTTTCTTAGAGCAGTTGTGGGTTTCCTGCCACTGCTTCTAAGAAAAAACATGAAATAATAGCAGGGAAACAGGAAAATTGCCCTTTTTTTATTCCTTTCTCAACCTATATGTGTTCTCTTTTAAAGACATTATAGACTTTTGAAATCTTAGAGCAGGTTCAGAATGTGGAAAATATTGTGCATTTGGATATTATGCACCTGTTTAGTTCTCAGCATATGTAAGAAGGCTTAGAAACTGATAACTTGAAATAACTTCTCATTTATGAAAACTTCCATGTGTCCAACGTTAAAACACTACATTCAAAATGAGACTCAGCTCAGCAGAGAATGAAACCTCAGAATTGTCCCACTCAAATCTCCTTACATTATTTGTTCTATTTAACTGATTACAGTCACTGAAAGTAAATTATACTAAAGAAATTGCCAGTTGTGACAGGCACAAGTTGTACTCATTAATCAGACTTTTGCAGAGAAAAATAAATAAATACAATCAAACCAAAATGAAATTTCAAGTCAATATTAAATCACAAGGCTCTTAATTATAAATTTAACTGATTCTGTGATTCTGACACTGGAAACTGGGAAAATGGGATCAGCTTTTTTAAGGGGTGGTAGAGAGAAAAGAAAGCAGCTTTCATAGGAACTGCTGTGGCTCTGAGAGCAAAGTTTTGGGAGACAGCATTTACTGCCATGTTCTTTAATTCTGTCTTTTGCTGCAGGCTCAAACTCTTAGGAGGAAAAAGATTCTCACTTTTTAAGTCAATGGATAAATTCTTTTCTCCTGCTGAAAGCAAGGAGAGATTTGTAACTCCAGGAAATTGATTTCAGCTTTGAACCACAGCATTTTCAGATCCTGTAGTTGTGTCTTGGTTTGGAAAGACAGGTCTCTACCAGGGAAAGCTGGAGTTCCCCTTGGAATGGAGAATGTAAACCCCTCACCCCCCGCCAAATTATAATTTTGCAATTTAGGACTTTCAGGCAAAGATTTGGGAATAGGAATAACAGTTCTTTACTAGGAATATTAACCTAGATACAAATGTATCAAATACAAATGTAGTAGAAAAACAAAACCACCCAACCAACCAAGTAAACAAACAAACAGCAATCCTAGAAACCCTGACGGAGTCAGAGCTACAACCTGACACCCTGTTGGTCAGGCTGTTGGAAGCAGCCCACAGTGAGTCCTCCTGGAGTGGCAGATGTGCTTCTGTTGGAGCAGAGATGATCCTGAGAGAAAAGGGCCCAGTGATGGTGAGAAGGGCCCAGGGATGGTGAGAAGGGTCCAGTCTTCCTCCAGGAATCCAGTGGAACCAGNCTCCCCAGCTGCTTTTAACAACTGAAATAGAATACACATCTTTGGCTCCACAACCCAAGACAGGTTGTAAGTAGGAATCTTTAAGCAGAATTTTGGTCTAAAACTGTCTTGTAACTTAGAGGGTTCTGCTTGTTTTGTTTTAAGAAATAGCCTCACAAATGTGATTTTTTGAAGGTGTTAAAAGTTGCAAAAATGATTATTTAAAAGAGAGAGAGAATACTTTTTTTCCTATGAGTTATTTATCAATATGATACCATCTGAAATGTGGAAATGGCAATTATAAAGGTCATTTTAATTAAATTTAGCGCTATCTTCAGGCTTGCATCTATTTAATTCCCTGGTGACTCAGATTAAATACAGAGCAATCCGGGCCAGTATTTTATACACAGGCTACAAAGATAAGAATCATTATTAATGTGTGCTCCTGTCTGAGCTTTATTGACACAAGGCAGAGTTTCAGGTTTAACTCACTTCTTTTATTTCTGATTTAGTCTTTTTTTTGTTTTGTTTTCACCTAGTACTTTAGGAGCTCCTCCCAGGGGACATGCTGAGTTCTTATCCCAAGCAGATGTATATGCACAAAGAGAAACTCTCACAAACCCATACGCTTCTTAATTTCCATTCTTTTTCTGATTTATTCCTTTCCCTAAAACACCTTTGGCTTGCTGGATGTGTTCTTGCTTTCAAGACAAAGAGTTTCAGAATTAGCACAGCTACCAAGATAAAGCTGTGCACCAGCTGGACACCTCGTTTTTAACATAGCTCAGAGCACTCCCCCCATAAATGGTGAACAAATAAACTATTTCACCATCTCTAACAGCAGCATATTTCTGAGATGCTGTTGGCATTCCAGGACTTCCATTTAAGTGTGTATCTTTGATGGGTTGGTACACATTGCAGAAAAAATTGAAAAAAATCTGAAAAAATTAGGCTGGAACTAGTTGCAGTTATTATAATAATTATTATATTTGCTACTTCTACTATTATAAAATGATGGAGGTGTTGGTTTTTTTGGTGGGTTTTTTTGTTTTTGTTTGTTTTTGTTTTTTGTTTGTTTTGGGTTTGGTTTTTTTTTTTTTTTTTGGGTTTTTTTTTTTTTTTTTGGGTTTTTTTTTTTTTTTTTGGGTTTTTTTTTTTTTTTTTGGGTTTTTTTTTTTTTTTTTGGGTTTTTTTTTTTTTTTTTGGGTTTTTTTTTTTTTTTTTGTTTTTTTATTTGTTTGGGGTTTTTTTGGTTTTTTGTGGTTTTTTTTGTATACTAGAAGTTCAGTAGCACCAAGCAGGCTTTCCTTTATACCCCTGCCACTCTCAGTCTCTCTTTTTCTCAAACTGAATCTTCTGAACAGATTGCAGACAAGTGACTGCACTATTGAGCGGGGCAGGTTTGGATCATTTAATTCCTATTCCTTGTGACCTTCTCAGTCTCACTTGGAGAAAGATAACACTCTGCACTGATAAGACCTTGCCTTCAGGAATATGTTCTCAGAGTATTTCTCTCCCCAGGCCCGGTGGCAATGAGATTTTGTTTTTCCTGAGCAAGCCCAGTTGCACACGTGTGGTGTGTTAATGAGAACACGCAGGTAGATAATTACAGGGGCTCTGCAGCCCTTCCACAAACCCAGCAGCTGCTCAGGGACAAGCAGCATGGTGCCACGCAAAGCTCAACTTTTCAATTTTAACAAATGAAATTCCGATTTAAGAATACAAAATAGTTCGTGTTTAGCTTAAGCAGCCAGTTTCTCATGATGTTTTTTCCATCTCCTCATTTTCTGACTCACACGGTTTGTTTTGTTTTAATTTAGCTGCTAAGTTTTTCTGCCAACTTATTCTTGAAATTTCTTTAACAACCACGCTGGTTAAGTTTATAACTTTTGCACTGGTTTTGCTTACTTCTGAGGACATTTCCATAATGCTGATGATTGCAAAGATAAAGGCTTTCAGTAATGAATTAAATCCTGCAGGAGGTCAAAATCAGCAAGTAGAGAATCAGGAGGAAAGATTGGTGGGGTTTAGTTCTCATTAAGGTTGAAAGTAACATTAGATGATGATAAAAAATTATAATGTGTGAAAGTAGAAAAGACTCGTTCTAGGCTCAAGACCAAACCAGGCAAGCAACAATATCAAACCAGGATCAACTCAGTATAAGACAGGGAAAGGAAAAGACATAATTAGTTAATTTCCAATGACCTGTACTACCCTTGCTTCCTCTTTGTTACTGAACACAAACCTTTCAGGTGGTCTGGAATTGCTTTTTACCCCTCTGCTGTTTCAGAGTCTTTCGTGTCATAAAGATAAGCTCATCATTGAAGCAAAGCAGGAAATGATCCAGAATTTATTTCAAGCATTGCAGTCCTCACCTTTTTATTTCAAGCTCAAATGGCCAGCTGTATTTCTCATCCTCAAATATTAAAACAAATGAACAGATTGCATTCCTAATATTACCATTATCTGTATGTGATCTCTACAGCTGGGTCCAGTCCTCCTTTGATGGCATAGCAAACCTTCAGTCCTGTAAGATTGTTCTTAGGTTTTCATCACTATTTGAATTATTTGGTCATATCCTGGCTTTATCCTAATTTATAAAGGAAACCAGCACCAATAATTAGTGGCTTAAACAACCCCATAAAACATTTATGTATTCTCATATGTTGAGAATATTTGGCTGATGTTAATAAGGTGTGGGGAAAATGTGGATTTGGTGATATATTTGTCTATTGCCACCACAAAACTTGCAGCAGCTACTTTTGGGTGTGTTCTGAGTCAACCCAGCACTTAGGGCTCTGCAGCAATTCTCATTGAAATAACATCAGAACAAAGGCTACTGCAGCAAAAATATTTACTTTTGTAAACAAGTCTCAGTTCAAACAATTTCTACAGGCTTGAAACCTATAATTGAAGAAGTTATAAAAGGAACTTTAAAGAAATATTTCTCTTTGTGGTATTTTTTCTCCTGTATAAAGCTTGTAATTTGCTAATACACTAAATGGAACTGTAGGTGTACCTCCCTGGCTTTGGGAAACACAATGTTTCAAGGGATTTTAGCCCCTAAATAATCAGTTATTCAACCAGAGTTAACAGGAATTTAAAAATAAGGGCTATCGAATCAGCACAGCACTGTTTGGCACACATTGGATTGCATATTGAATGATATGCTCTGTAAATTAACTTATCCTTTACATTAATTGGTGCTAATTACTGCAGCTCTCTTTAATATTAATGTGTTAATCTGTACATCAGTGAGCGGAATTGCACATTAAATTCAGAATTGTCAGTCGCACATTCAATTCAGAAAGTCACTGATAATGTAATTTGTAGTTTATGTTATCATTAGAGTGAGAAAACATGAAAAAAGTTGGGTGTTTTACAAGGCTGATTATCTCTCGTGCATATGTGAGGGGAAAGGGGGAATGTTCTTTAATCTGCTTGAGGAGTGAGAAAATTTATCAGAATTGTGCTGTTTGTTTCTGATTTCTGCCCCTTTGAGATTTGGCCAACGTCACAAGGAATATCCCAAAACTTATAACGTTTCCTTTTAAGACCAAAAATGTAGATATTCAGTTTTTCTTCTGAAAATCATGTAGTTGTTAATTAAGAGGGTGAGGGGGAAAGCCCAGCAACTTTAAATTTTGTCTTGGATTTGTATCAATGGATTCCTCAAAGAGGTTTGCCATAAAACCATGCAATTTTGAAAAGAACATGGTGAAAATGGTTATTTGACCTGCCCTAGTTCTGACAAAGTGTGAATTTTGGGTGGTTGTACTTGTCAGTTCCTCAGATATCTGCAATTTTCCATACTTTAAAAGGTATACTTAAGCAGGGCTTAAACTGTTCATCTATCTACCTAATCTCCTCTGTTCAGTTAAGCCCTGAAGATCCTTCAGCTCTGAGCATCCAGAATTCCTTACGTGTGCTACATGCTATTTCCAATTTATTCAAATGGACTCTCAGTGAAATTGAAGCACATTCAAAGAACTGTTGATCCAGAAACACATGAAATTATGATAAAGCTCATATTCCACCGAGAGATTTTAGGTGACCATAGAGAACTGTGTAACATTTATATTCCCTTCCTCTCCACCCCAAATGATTTTAGAGGAGCAAACATTTGAAACTCAGTTTCTAGAGGTATCTTGCCAGAGATGGTGCTCGTAATGCAACTGTAAATTATGGCACACAGTGCTCAAGAAATATTAAAATAACAGTTTGTATAATTACATTGTATGCCCTGCATTCTAATATCTAATTTCTCTACTTTTCTCCAAAACCTCGTAAAATAAGCTGTTAAAGTTAACTGAGGCAATAAAATAACTGTGATAAATTTACATTTACAGCCCTGTTGCAAAGACATTTAAATCATGATGTATAAACCAAGGGACAATCAATAAACATCTATGGAAAAAATTTGCATTTAAAATTTTAAAGTGCAATCTTTATGGACTGCTCAAAAAAGGTGTTTCTGTCATTTGAACTCTGTCTCAGCTCTGAGGTTACATCTTAGCATAATGTTAGAAAGCACTGGTCAATCACATATTGGAAAAAAAAACAACCAGGATTTTATCTGGTATAATATTTATTTGTCTTTTTATTTATTAATGTACAGGAAAATGCCTCAGAGTTATCACCAGGTAAATTATTATTTTTATATTTAGGGTTTTTCCCTTTATAAACTAACTTAAAAATAGACAGGAAATTTCATTGCACCTTGAAGCCTTCTATGATTTTTTTGGACTGGACTCAGGTTGTATTTTGTACCTGTGGATGTTTTGTGTGCTCACTATTTCTGAATGTCAGCCCAGGATTTATTTTACACTCCATTCTTGCCCTCCAAGATGTAACTGCATAAACACACAGAGAAGAATTTCAGCCTTAGCATGTCCAATTTATTACAAGTATCACTTTGCAAGTTTAGCTATTTCAGATATAAACCCCTTCTTCTTCTCTTTTATTTTCCTCAAAATATGAAGAAATCCTTAAACTGAAACAATGAAACAAGAAAAATACATAAAGAAAGAGTTTAAAAATAACTTTTTATTTTTTTTTTCCATGTCCTTTTTCTAAATGAGGGCACAAAAAAGTATGGGAGTTTCTTGGTGTATTCTTAAGTGAGATTTGTGTGCTTGGCAATAGAAAATTATTCATAGCAAGTCACTGGTTGGAAGGCCTGGCCAGATTTTAAAAAGAATGTTTTTTCTACATAAAGGAAAACTACTCTATAAAGTGACAATTTACATTCCACTGAAAAGTAGAAACTATCTTCTGGGCTAACACAGTTTATAGAGAAATATTATAAATCTTCTGAAAAAAAAAAACCTGGAGGTTGGAGTAAAGCAAATGCAAAACTTAGTGTTGTGCCAGTAAAACACTGCATCTCCTGAAATGGGAGATTAATTTGTTGATTTAATTTAAAAAATATTTTCACTTGTTGTAAAGTGATCTGGTTTATGGGTTAGAAAGCTGTTTATGGGTTAAAAGCTGTTTTATGGATTAGACACAGTCTTCAGTTTAACTCTATAAAAGCAGTATGCTAAAAAAAACAAGGAAGATCTTATTTGGGCAATTTTGCTTGAGAGCAAAATCAATAAAGAAAAGTGAATTGTCAACAATGGCTGGCAATTCATAAATCTTTCTTTTATTTATTATTGAAAAACATCATGCTGATCAAACAAATCTGTGATGTCAACCTTCCCTTTATTTAGCTAGAATGCAGAATTGCTTTGGTCAGAAAAAAGACACAATGGCTTTGCAGAGGTGCAGGTTTAGCCTTAAAGGTTAATTCTAAATCAAGGTTTTCAGAGGTCTGCTTTAGCATCTGAAATAAAATGATCTTAGGACTTCATGATGAATGGGAAATGAAATGTTTACCCGTTTTAATAAGTAGGAAAACCACAAATTCTGTGCCAGCAGTTTGATGCTTGTATTTGTCCTATTTTCCTATAGATACAGCACCTGAAAGAATTGTAGCATCTAGAATAAATATTCACATGCTCCTGGTTTATCACAGAAGTCTGCCCAAAAGTCTGCCTAAA
>VWYO01009199.1:0-13851 GCA_013400275.1 Rhadina sibilatrix
TAGCTGTTTCTTTATAAGTGTATGTCATAGTACTGTATTTCACTGTAAATAGCGTTCACTGGAAGTTTTTCTCAATATATTCATTAACTTGTCAAATAACCTTGCATCTAAAGAATGAAACCAGTGTAATTCAACCTTACTTTTAGTTTAAATATTTCAGCAATTATTTGGTTGATAAAGATAACTTAGCACGATCTTGTGTTCTTACACTGATGTTATGCCAGATGTACAACTCCTGAATAGGTATTTATTATTATGAGTTTTCAGTCCTAGTTGGAATTTTTTTGACGTAGTACTTTTGTCTTTGTTTTCAGAGTACTTGTGCACAGAGCTCGGAAACTGGCCCAGCAGTATTACTTGGTTTATCATGAGCCCATTCCAACAGCTCAGCTAGTACAGAGAATTGCTTCTGTGATGCAGGAGTACACGCAGTCTGGGTACGTGCTGGAATTGCAGAGTTGCTTAAAAAGATTGTGTTGTTTAAGTGTAATGAGTAACAGCTACCCAGTGATTGGAATTTTTGTGGAAAATTTTTTCACTGGAGAATGTGCACAGAAAGTGTGCCAATGGGAAGAGCACTGACTGACAGTGGGTGAGAATGGGTCTCCACATCTTGCACACAAACATGTCAGCCAAGGCAGGACACTTTAGGTTTTGTTCTCTTGGTTGACTCATCCTCATTACAGCCCTGGTCTGGGGCAAAGACGAATACATCCAAAATAGTCACCTTTGACTTTTACTGGATAATTTATTATGTTTTGTTTGCCTGTAGTGGTGTTCGTCCCTTTGGTGTATCACTGCTAATATGTGGCTGGAATGAAGGGCGGCCGTATTTATTTCAGTCTGATCCATCTGTAAGTATCTCACACTTGTAAGTTCTGCTGCTCTGATAAAACATGTGAAACTTTGAATGTGCTCGTGAAATATTTTCTGTGATGAGAATAATAATACAGAGCTAGAATGAAAGATAACTTCAGAAGTCAAAATGGGTCATTTTAGTAGGTGCCTGGAGCAAGTCTGCCTTATTCTCTGCTTACATTTTCCTGTACTGCTTGAGGGGTGGCAGCTGTTTCTGAGGGAGATCATCCCTTTTCATACTTTCTCACCTAGTTGACAGTGCCAGCAAAAATGGCATTCTGCAACAGCTACTAGGAAAAAGAAATGGACTGTACTGCTCCAAACTGGATGGAAGTTAAACAAAAACCTGTTGCACTGTGAAATGTAACACACATGCTTTGATGTTTAATGACAGTGGTTAATTTAAATGAATTTATTTGCTGGGTTTGCACTGAACTTCAGAAAAACTACCCTTCGATGCACATGTGAGGTGCAATGCTTCAGATGAAAAAATGAGGTCATTGTAGTGATCATTGCAGCTTCCAGTGGTTTGAATTACCTGATGCTCCAGTGTAAAAAGCAAAATGCAGATGTCTTCTTTAAGGCAGTTTGATTGAGGTATAGAACTGCTCATGGTCCTCATGCTAGAGGAGGGCATAGAAGCAGTGACTAAATATCTTGGTAGTAGTGAGCATAAATCAGATGGCTGATTTGCAACTAGTCACTTACATTATTTTCAAAAAGAATATGTGGGGTGAGCTTCAGTAAGGATTTGTACACCTCCTCAAAGGCAAACATACTATTAAGGAATCCCAAATCAAAACTATGCTAATGACTTACTAAATGCATCTTTCAAAGTAGCAGGAGGATGAAAATAGGTGGGGCCCAGTACACATTTTGTTTAGTTTCACAGCATATGTTCCCATATAAAAGTAGTTTCAATATGATCCAAATTTGTCTCCTGTAGTCTCAGAACACTCAGTATTTTCATATTGCTTCTGTACTTTCTTACCAACTAATTGAATAGATAGTGTTTCACTAAGTTACACAAAACAATTCAATCAATAGATTTTTGCTTTTACAGGGAGCTTATTTTGCCTGGAAAGCAACAGCAATGGGAAAAAATTACGTCAATGGGAAAACATTTCTTGAGAAAAGGTAATGAATTTAATACTTCTCTGAAAGGATACTGTGTTTTGTTTAGGTTCCATATATATAAAATAGCCAGAATATAAAATACACACTTTTTAAATTGTAAGAACAAAGTTTTCAAATACTTAAGGTGTGATGCTTCCAGTGTACTTGTTTACACATGCACAGGAAGTTTGATTTCTTTAAACTCCAACTTTATGTTTATGTAGAATAACTTGAGTGCAGTAAACATTTTATTCAGCATATTTGCAGCAATGGTGTATACAGTGTCAGTAGGAAAAGTAGGGATTTTTTTAACAAAAAATAACTTTGACTATTAATGCCACTATGCTTACAAATAATATTTGTATGAGAAACAGAAAGATTTTAGTAGTTCGGGGGATTTTAGAGACTCCAGGATTTAAAATTTGTAAAGGTTTTTGTCCTGTTGAAATAAATGAATGTCTGTTTACAGGTACAATGAAGATTTGGAGCTTGAAGATGCCATTCATACAGCTATCTTAACACTAAAGGTTAGCAAAATATTTAAGAAAGAAGTTTATGTCTTCACTGATACGATTTACTGAACTGTATTTTTTTTAATAGGAGAGCTTTGAAGGGCAAATGACAGAAGACAACATTGAAGTTGGCATCTGTAATGAAGCTGGTTTTAGGAGGCTCACTCCAACTGAGGTTAAGGACTACTTGGCTGCAATAGCCTAGTAGAAACCAAGGTAGACTGTGTGGTTCACACAAAGGTCTTTTTAATTTTGGCTACTTAAATGTTTTTCTTTGCAGTTTTTGCATACTTATTTCTACATGGTTTGTCTGAGAGATTTTTTTAAACATCATGGGTGCAAATACAACGGTCCTTGATATTGTAATACATGGAATCTTGTTCAAGATAATTCTTTCCCTTGATACACAAAATACTGTACAAAATGTAAAGTTATAGTGACAGCTTGAAAAAGGCTAAAGAATAAAATCAAAGGCCATTGTTTTGGGGGAAAGTGTCTGTGTGTCTTTTCAATCCTAGCTTGTTTATCTACATGAAGCTTAGATTTCAGTATCCTTATTGTTGAGGAGACAGTTTTTCACATACAGCCATGATAAACATATTCAGTCTTCTTTGAAAAAAGATAAATGTTGAGTGACAGGATAGTTTTTTTGCTTTGGAATATTGTTTAAATGTTAATTATTCTTCAGAAATAGTTTTATGTGGTGAAAAAGATCATGTACTTTCCCAAAGGGGCAGGAAAGTCTTCCATTTCAGGTGTTTACTGTGATCTGATTGAGCATCTCTGCTTTTGACCCTCGTGGTCTTTTGTGTCACAAGAACTTGTTTTACTTCAGTTATTTTCTTGGCCCTAGAAATTGCACTTTTTCAATCTTAAAATATTGTTAGGAAAAGCAGAAGTAGTAGCTCTTACTGAAAACGATGCATTTATCGCCATCAATAAAAATCAATGGGATTTACAAAACAGAATGAGAGTATGTAATGTAATTACGTTATCCCTTGAATTGTGTTAACGTATTTTCCAACTTGCAAGATAATTCTAAAGATGTAACAAAAGGAACATTTAATTTGTGCGCCATAACTTTTACAGATATCGTTGTGTGGATGTATCAATACATTTGTTACACATGCAGAGTCATTCAAGTCATAAAAACCTACATTTACCACAAAAGAAATGGGATAAATATACATTTTCTTTTCAGCAGAAATAATCTGGCCTGCAGCCATTTAAGTTACTGTTTTCAGATTTTATATTTTTTAAAGCAATCTGATTGCTAAAATATTAATAATGAGCTGGGTCAGTCTGCTTGTATGTAACACTAAGGGTGTAGGGGAGCAGCCTGGCAGGTCCCATGTCAGCCAGCCATAACTAATGAAGAAAATACAGAATATGAGTAGAAAGTAGTATATAATGACTGACCTGTGCTTTTCATTGTCTGTCTTCTGATAATTTGTTATCATCAGGTGAATAAGAATTTCTGAAGCATGCCATAAATGAAGTTTTATTTCCTAATGTCAGAAATAAAGGCTCTGTCCAAATGGTTCATTAAGAATTCCGCCAGATCACTTTTTGAGTATTTTACTCTGAAAACCAGGCCATACTCTGATTCTTATTCTAGAGAAAACCAACTCAGATCTGAAACTGAAAGCTTTATATTTCTGCATCTTTGATTTAGAATATTTATGCACACTTATGTACAGGAGCCTGTATAAAAATTCAAGAGTTTTCTACATGTGTTTGTAGGTACTTGAGAAATTGACTGCAGTGGTTTAGTTTTCTCTGCTAATAGAGTTGATGAACAAAGAACACCCTGTGAAGGGTAGTTGAAACCAAAAGAAGTTTCAAACCATGGTAAACTGCTCCTTGTTTTGTGTTAAAGGATATGAGTAGGTCTCTATGCATAGTCTACTACCAGTGGTTTTCATTTCGATGAGCCAAGCTGGTGACTGTTTTTTCACTGTTATGAACTGAGTCCCAAAGCTTCCTGGTATTACTTAAATGCTGCAGTGAATCAGAGTTCGTGGCACTTGGAGTAATCTGGAAACAGTATGCATAATATTTTGAATTCAGGCTTTATTTAGAGTATGGTGCTTTCTCCTGCTTTTCTTCTTGCCCAGCTAGCAGCTTCAGGAGAACTAGCAACAAGTCTGGGTCCAAGAAGGGAGGTGATGTACAGGAGCCTTACCAGAGCTCTCAGGGAGAATTCTCTTGGCAGCACGTAGCAGCTAATGGCAGCACGTAGCAGCCAATGGCAGCATGCAGGCAGGCAAGACACGGCACGACTTCCAAGGGTGTTGATCAGACAGGGTTTATTTGGGGGTCCCACACCGGGGGAAGTGGCATGGCTCCCAAAGGAGAGAAGGGGAGAGAGGGGGCAAGAGCAAAAGGTCCAAGAGCAAGAGAGCAAGCAAGAGGCCTCTGCCTCATGTCCTCCGCTTAAAAGTGCTTTTCAGCAAGGGGGCAGATCCAAGGCTCAGACCAATGGGATACTGAGGGTAGGAGGGGTTGGGTAACAATTGGGTTACAATGAATGGCAACTTAGGGGGTGGTTTACACCAACTTAGTAATGAACCTTACATTTTGGGGGAAAACGGAATCATTTAGGAAAAATGAATCACCACAAGTGTATTGGGTAATTTTCTTAGTCAGATAGACCTTGATATTACGCTTCTCTGATGGGGAAGGTGGTGTGGTTTTAAATGCAACGTTCTTTTTTTAACTGCATGTCTAGAATAGTAGCTAAATTTTATCTACTATTTAAAGGGAAATCTTTAAACTGCAGAGAACTAAGTAAAATATTTTTCCATTTAAAATCTTTAAGGAAATAGTGTTTTTAACTTGAAGATATATTTCTTAAATAAAATCACTTCAAGAGTGAGTGGTACTAGTGTAGTAGACTACCAGATTATATGGTAATTGTGGTAATTTTCAAGAAGTGCACCCTTTAGTTACATGAGATTAGCTTTTTAATATATAGTTTTTAGAAGCTGCATAGTTTCTATGTCAAGGTGCAATAAGGGTCAAGGTGCAAGGATCAAGGTGCAGTAAGGCAGAAATGCTGTTCCTTTGTGAGACATGACAAATTACAGGCTTGGTTACTTTATCTCACTCTGAATTATTACTTTGTGTCATTTAACTTGTTTCTACTAATGCAGTCATCTGAAGGAAGAAAAAGACTCTTGTCACTTGAAGCATGTAATGTCGATTTGCTTATCCTGGAAGAGGGTCTGCTCCAAGGTCCTCAGGATAGTGTAACACCTATGAGAATTGGGCTTTATTTAATGAGTGGGATTAGGATCTGAGGTAACTTCATTTAATGAAGTTGTTACTTTAAGTCACAGAATGGGTCAGGTTGATATCTGGTCCAACTTCCCTACTCAAGTCAGGATCATTTTAGAGCAGAGGACACAGGACTGTGTTTAGACGGTTCTTGAATATCTCCAGTGAGGGAGAGTCCACAGCCTCTCCAGGCAGCCTGTTCTGGTGTGCTGTCAGCTACAGTAAAGGACATTCAGGTTCAGTAAGCCCCTTTCAACTTGCTTTGGCTTACTATTGCTTTCCAGATCTTGTGAAATCTTGTGAAATCATTCAGACAAGTAGAGATCATCTCTCCCTGCAAGAACTGGCAATCAGAAGCCAAGTCTCTCCCACACTGTAAGGGAGTATTGCTGCAGGGAGAGGAATGGAACCACAGCTCTGTCTGCTGCATGGTGGCAGGCAGCAACTTGGGGCAAATAGTGGGGACACTTGCTCATATTCACAGAATGGTTAAGTACAGCCCATTTTTGTTGTCCAAATGTAATGGACCCAGTGTGCACAGATCCAACATGCATAGAGCCAGGGCTGTTACTTCTCCAATGAAGATAAAAGTCAAAGGCTAACTTGTCTCTGCTTGTCCCCGTTACTCTGTGCTATTGCAGCCTCACATTGAATATTGTGTGCTGTTTTGGGCACCACACTGTAAGAAAGATACAAAGCTACTATAGAGCGTCCAAAGAGAGGCAACAAAAATTGTGAATGGCCTTGAGGGGAAGCTGTATGAGGAGCACCTGAGGTCACTTGGTCTGTTCAGCCTTGAGAAGACTGAAGGAAGACCTCATTGCAATTACAACTTCCTCATGAGGGGAAGAGGAGGGGCACGCACTGACCTCTTCTCTGTGGTGACCAGTGGACAGGACCTAGAGTCTGGCCTAGAGCTGTGTCAGGGGAGGCTTAGGTTGGATATTAGAAAAAAGTCTTCACACAGAGGGTGGTTGGGCAGTGGAACAGGCTCCCTAGCACCAAGCCTGACACAGTTCAAGTAGTTTTTAGACAACACTCTCAGGCACACGGTGCGATGCTTGGGGCTGTCCTGCGGAGGGCCAGGAGTTGGACACAACGATCCTTTTGAGTTCCTTCCAACTGATAATATTCTGAGATTACGTCTGACCTGATGTAATGCATTTCACCCTTGAAGGGTTTTCGTGGTAGTTCGCAGGCAGGCCGGGGAGCAGAGCCCGGCCGGGCGGGCTGGGTCCGGCGGAGCGAGGCGGGTAGTGCGGCTGTCCCCGCCCGGCGGCCCCGGGGGAGGTGCCGGGCTGGGCCGAGCCGCGACACGCCACGCCAGCCCGGGGCGAGGGCTGTGGCCGCTGGGCTGTGAGTACGCTCTGCGGGGGCTGGCGAAAGGCGGCGGCCCCGGTGCCAGGAGCCGCCGGAGGGGCGAGCCGGGCCCGAGCACGTCACCGTCTCGGCAGACTGGGGTACGACGAGAACAGGAGGGACAAGTGCCGGCGTCGCGCATTCGCCCGCTCCGCCAAGGCCGAAGTGTGGGCGGAAGGCGAGGCCCGGGGCGGCCGGGGTGCCGAGGCAGGCTGGGGCGAGCGCTGAGGGCAGCGTGCCCTCAGCCGAGATGGCGGCGCGGCCTCCCCGGCGCGGCGTTCGAACACGTGATGGCGGAGCGGCAGGAGCAGAGGGCCGGGCCGGAGCGGGGAGGGGCGGCTGCTGCCGCCGGTCCCCGCCCAAGGGGAGAGCGCGCCCTGGGGCGAAGGCAGGGGGCTGTGTGTGACCTTGTGGTTGATAGTGGCGCCAGCGCGCAGTTGTTGTGCTGAAAAAGTAGTTGCGTCTGTGGATTTATTGTCACTGCAACCCTTGATTTACGCACTGTTTTGAAGTGTGTGTGTATGTGTGTAAGAGTTGTAGCTGATGTGCTGAGAGGTGCCCAATTAGTGATGGTGATGTTTTAGTTATTGCATTACATGCAAGAATGAGATTGTGGCAGGGGCAAAGGCTTCGAGGGGGAAAGGCTGATTTTTCTGACCTCCTGGGACCATGAAGAGAGTTAGTAAGTCGTGTCAAAAGGCATCAGGATTCTTGGCTGTGAAGAAGCAGGAGGAGATGTTGCTGATGCTGGATGTGAACCAGGCCAGTAGCAGTTAATGCTGGCTGTGTTTCTACTTGAACATAGGGCTGCGGAGGCTCCCACTGTTTGAAGGCAGGGCGCTGAGTTGCATTGGCAGAGCATGTTGGAGGACCAGCTTGTGTCCTGTTGCCCCTTTTCAGCTGGAGTTTCATTTATCTTGTCTTTTAATACCAATTTTCTTCAATATGCAGGTTAGGTAAGAATTATAGGAAGAATTACAGTGTTTATGCTTGTAGTCAGGAATCAAAATTGATTAATCTCACTATTCATAGTGGTTACTGTCTTAAATATGCTATTGTTTGGTGTGATATGAATCCTACGTGTTCAAAGACAGCACATATTCAGTAAAGGAATTCCTATCATACTTTCCTCAAGGAAGGCCTACTAAAGTAATACAGATGTGAAAGAAAAGATTTATTAGATGCAACCCAGTAAATCTCGTAGTAGAATTAGAAAACAGCAATTTTAACATAGAGATTCTAGAATTATGAATCATTGTCTGTCTGTCATGGCTGTGTAATAAAAAAATAGAATGGTTTGAGTTAGAAGGGACATTAAAGATCATCTAGTTCCAACCCCCATGCTGTGGGCTGGGACACCTTTTACTGTGGTGCCTTTTACTAGACCTGGTTGCTCCAAGCCCCATCCAACCTGACTGTGACCTTGACCACTTCAGGGATGAGGCATCCACAATTTCTCTGGGCAACCTGTTCTAGTGCTTCAGTACCCTCTGAGGAGTTCATGCACTGAGTTGAACAGTGCAGGTTGAAAGCTAGGTACGTGTAAGCATGGTGGGTAGCTTTTCATTTTAATGGTGTGATGAGAGGGAGAGGCAAGATTTACTTATGGCATTAACCGTATTTCTAATTTTGTTCTGGATGGCAGCTTTTGCAAATGAGCTGTGAGAGTTAACATCCCTCTCCGTGACTGGCTAAGTGAAGGTCTCTTACGTGGCAGGTGGGGGGGAAACCACAGTCTTGCAGGGTCTGTATGTAGAGTTGAGAACTGGGGTCTTCTGAGGCTGTAGGTTGGGTCTCTAAAGGTGGAGGAAAAGAATTGAACTCATCACCAGGACTTTGTGTTGAGATTCCAGTTGCTTATGCTTTACAAAAGCTGTTGCACTTAAGTCTACTGCAAGGCTGGATTGTATACTGTTAGAAAGAGCTCTTTTGACTGTCTTTATTCTTGGTCATGCAATGTCAATCTTCTCCTTTGTTCTCATTTGACAGGAATAATGTTTACAACATGTCTGTGCAGTCACTGCTTTGTGAAAGAATTGCTGTTGCCAAAGACTTGATTAAGAGAGCAGAAGCCCTTTCCAAGTCCCAGAAAAGGAGAATTGAAGGTGGGGCAAAGCTATGTAGCAAACTGAAGGCTGAGCTTAATTTCTTACACAGGGTGGAGGCAGGGAAAGTGGCCATTAAAGAATCCCATCTGCAGAGTACAAACCTTACCCACCTCCAAGCCATTATTCAGTCAGCAGAGAACCTGGAGGATGTTGTCAGTGTCCTCCATGTCTTTGCTTACGAGGACAGGTTTGGAGACAAACAGACGCTGGTGGTAGATGTTGTTGCAAATGGAGGTCACACGTGGGTGAAGGCCATCGGTCGTAAAGCTGAGGCCCTGCATAACATCTGGCTGGGAAGAGGCCAGTATGGTGACAAAAGTATCATTGAGCAGGCAGAGGACTTCCTGCAAGCAAGCCATCAGCAGCCAGTGGAGTACAGCAATCCCCACATCATCTTCGCATTCTACAACAGTGTGTCCAGTCCTATGGCAGAGAGGCTCAAGGAGATGGGAATATCTGTGAGAGGAGACATTGTTGCTGTGAACTCACTGGTAGAACCATCTGCAGAAAATGAGCATCTTAATACCAGTGAATCAGATGAAGAAGGCCCTGAACTCCTGCCGGTGACCAGAGTAGACCGAGAGAATTTAGTGGCCAGCATTGCTTTCCCCACCCAGATCAAAGTAAACATCTGCAATAGAGTTAATTTGGACATCACTACCTTAATAACATACGTCTCTGCGCTGAGCTATGGTGGCTGCTACTTTGTCTTCAAAGAAAAAGTGCTGACAGAACAAGCAGCCCAAGAAAGAAGGGAGAGAGTCCTGCCTCAGCTGAAGGAGTTCATGGAGGGAAAAGAGCTCTTTGCCTGTGAATCTGCTGTCAGAGATTTTCAGTCCATCTTGGAAACGCTGGGAGGACCTGGAGAGAAAGAGCGAGCTGCATTGCTTGTTGAAAGAATTAATGTGGTGCCAGATCAGCCCTCTGACCGTGCCTTAGGATTAGTGGCTAGTTCAAAAATCAACAGCCGCTCTCTAGCCATTTTTGGGACAGGAGACACTTTAAAAGCCATCACCATGACTGCAAATAGTGGGTTTGTGAGGGCAGCGGCAAACCAAGGTGTCAGGTTCAGTGTTTTTGTCCATCAGCCGCGAGCATTGACAGAAAGCAAAGAATCTTTTGCCACACCTCTACCAAAGCACTGCCCATCTGATAATGGAGTGTAAGTCATTAAATGAATTAATAACGGAAATACTGCAGTGGAGGCATGTGCAGAAACAGAAGAATCATAGCAATACAGTTTTGGGTGTGTATCAATGATGACAGCAACTAGCAGTGGAAGAACTCCTCAAGGGATTTGTAATATCTTTACTCCTTGAGGTTATTTTTTTGTCCAGCTGACCATTAATTTATTCACTGAAGAATAAGAATTCAATGTAAATTGTTAACTGGCTCAAAGTGTATTAATTGTATCCATGCCCATTAAAAAAGTTTAATTAAAACACAGTTACTGAGGTGCCCTTGTTATTTTTGTCCTCATCAGAGAGGTAAAATTTGTCATCTTAGATGAACTTTGAGCTTGACTTCCATGGAACTTCATGAAATCTTTCTTTCCCCTATTCTATTCAACCTTATTTTTGGTTGATTCACAGGGACCTTGTGCAGAGACCTGTGCCTTTTTGGGAGTGTGAAGATATGTAGTCATGAATAGAAACAAACTTAACCCTTCCTTGTCTTACTGAAAGGAACGTCTATATGTATACCATAGTTTGACTGAACTGGGCAACAGCTTTAAAATTCCTGGAAAAATCAGTTGAAATTGGGAATTTATTTGCATTAATACATTGTGGCTCTTGGGCTAAACTGGACAGCCAGTGGTAGCAGACCAAGAAGGCACATCCACTTCACTTTTCTTTTAGCCTTTGTCCAAATGCAAAGTCTTGCTGGTTGTAAAGCCCAAGTCAAAGCTTCAGATAACAGAATCTTAAACTGTGCCAGCACCCACGTAATTTTTGATATCAATATGCTCTTTGCTGAGGACTCATGGTGAACACATGGCTTTGTTGCATGTTGATTACCTGAAACAAAGCCTCAGTGAGGTCCTCCAGTGTTGGAGTGATGGAGGGGATTTGCAGGAGATTTTTTTTTTTCTTTGCCCAGGAGAGATTTGCTGTGTAGGAGGTGGTGTGGTGGTGTTTTTGTTTTTGTTTTTGGGTTTTTTGTTTGTTTGTTTTTGTTTTTTGTTTTGTTTTTGTTTTACTTTTTCCTGAATGCTGTAATGACAGCACTTGCTGCTTGGAATTAATTTTCGTCAGTTTCCGAGTGGAAAATTTTGAGATGTCAGAGTGAAGCTCTGAGCCCCAAGTTATACATTTTTATCAGGCTGGTGAAAGACATACCCACTGAATATTTTATAGGCTGTTGTTCAACACAATTGCATTATTATGCAGCTTAATAGTTAAGGCAAAGAACATTCTCTTGCTGCTCCACTCTAAATTTCTTCACACAGTATAACGTATCTGCAGTGCTGCCCTTAGCCATAGGCTCAAACTATTTCTTTCTGGTCCCCAGCAGTGATGCAAAATACTGGAATGCCAGCAAGACCATCTGTGTGCCTTGTTCAGCTGAGTAAGATGAACGCCCAAGGGGCAGAAGTGTGCTTCTTGTTGGTGGGATTCTTGGTCTTACTATGCATGTAGAGTAAAATGTGTGGAGTTGTCCCCAGTAACCACATGCTGCATAGCTTTACCTGAAGTTTTTAGCAATGTGCAGGGCAGTCTGCTCTCTATGCTCCCCATTTTCTGTGGGTCCCTGAAGTAGTTCATGAAGTTTAGGATAGGTGGAACTGGATTTTGAGTTTTGCTGCTTCAGCATCCAGTGTACTACCTGCCAGTTTCTGAGTTCCTTCTTGGTGAGTTATAGCAAGACATCTAGCTTGTTCCTACAGTTTAACATAATGTAATGAAACCTCATGGAAGGATTCATCCCCCACTGTAGCCATTAATTTTTTTGAAAGTTCTTCTGAAGGGAAAGGAGAACCAACACAATGAAACAATAATATGCTGACTGTGCTGCAGAAATGCAAGTCTGCCTTAGCAGTTAACAATGCAAGCTTCACCATGTGGGAGCTTTGAGAGGTAGTAATCTATCACGGTGTGATGGATTTACCAGACACAACCAAAGAGGTCTGTGAAGCATTATAAACACCTGGAAGGAAAGTACCTTTCATTTCTGCCATGAGAGCTCTTTCTCTGGTCACCTGTGTGATGTCTTTCCTCTGTAGTAGGTGTGGGAATAGGGCTTGGGGAGGCCATCTGTCTAAAGAAAAAAAGAAAAAGAAATGTGTGTTTCAAAACTGTTTCTGTTTTGCATCACATGTCCTGAAAAAGGGTACAAGAAACCTCCCAGTAAATAATTTATCAACAAACAACCTGGGAGAGAGGAGTTCTTTTTGTCTGCAGCTCAGAGCTGTAAAAGTTGAGGTTCCAGAAGACAGCTTACTATTTCATAGATAAACAAAATATTGAGGGTTGGAATGGACCTTAAAGATATCTAGAACCAACCCCATGCCCCTGCCATGGGCAGGGACTCTTCCCACTAGACCAGGTTGCTCAAGGCCTTATCCAACTTGGCCTTGAACACTGCCAGGGATGGGGCATCCACAGCCTCCCTGGGCAGTCTGTTCCAGTGTCTCACCATACTTGTAGTAAAAAAAATCCTTTCTAGTATTTAAATTTTCCCTCTTTCAATGTGTACCCATTACTCCTTGTCCTGTCATTGCAGTTGCTGATGAAGAGTCTCTCTCTAGCTTCCCCATAGGTAGGTCCCTTTCAGACACTGGAAGGTTGCTGAAGTCTCCACACAACCTTCTCTTCTCCAGGCTGAACAGCCCCAACTTTCTCAACCTGTGGGAGGGGAGGTCTTCTAGTTCTCTTATCAGCTTTGTGGCCTCCTCTGGACTTGCTCCAACAGTTCCCTGTCCATTTTATGTTGAAGACACCAGAGCTGTGCACAGTACTCCACGTGGGATCTCTCATGAGCAGAGTAGAGGGGCAGAATCACCCTCTTTGACCCTCTGGCCATGCTCCTTGTGATGCAGTCCAGGATTTGATTGGCTTTCTGGGCTGTGAGCACACACAGCTGGCTCATGTTGAGTTTTTCATCACTTGTCACCTGTCCACTAGTACTGTAGCCCTGTCATGGAAGGTCAGCAGATTTTTCAGGCATGATTTCCCCTTGTGAAACCATTTTGGCTGTTACCAGTCACCTCTTTGTTGGCCAGGTACCTGAGCATTGCAGTAGAATTTACTCCGTAACCTTGCCTGGCATAGAGGTGAAACTGACTGGTCAGTAGTTCCCAAAGTCTTTTGCTTTCCCCTTTTTAAAAATGGGGGTTACATTTCCCTTTCCCCCATCATCAGGGAGTTCACCTGNTCCCTGTCCCCCATCATCATGGAGTTCACCTGACTGCCATGATTTTTCAGAAATGATTGCTAGTGTCTCAGCAACTTTGTCTGCCAGCTCCCTCAGGACCCATGGATTAGCTTCATCAGGTTCCATGGACTTGTATACATTCCTCAAACCTGAGGTGGTCTGAAACCTGATCCTCTCCTACAGTCAGCTGAGGATCTTCGTCATCCATGCATCTGCCTTTCTTGACTTGGGTGGTGTGACTGGAG
>VWYO01009201.1:2682-37583 GCA_013400275.1 Rhadina sibilatrix
GGGGGGGAGGCTGTCCTGGGTGAGACCACTGCGGGGCGGGGGGGCAGAGGGTTCCGGTAGCCGGTGCGCGGCCGCAGCTCGCAGCGGTGCCGGTGCAGCCGGGTTTATCGGGATAGCCGGGATAACCGGGACACCCCGCAGCCCCTCAGCCGGTGCCGATGCCGAGGAGCAGCTGACGGCGGCGGGGACGCGGAAATGGAGCTGCGGCCGGGCCGGGCCGTGCGGGCGCTGTGCGGCCTCTTCCTCCTCCTCCTCCTCCTCCTGCAGCATCCCGGCCGCGCCGAGCGGGCCCCCGGCTCCCACCTGGACGACTCGGCCATCGCAGGTGAGCCCTCGCCCGGCGCGCCCGGGCTGCCCCTGCCCGCCCCGCTGGGCTCGGGCGCTGCCCGGGAAGGCCCTGGCAGCGCCCCCCGCGCTCCCTTTTGGGGCCATTCCTCCGGGTTTCGGGCAAGAGCTGCAGCGATCCCCGGCCCGGACCCGCTTTGGCACCTCGCAAGGACCGAAATAATCCGTGTTTGTTATTGCAGCGGGCTCCGGCTGTTTGGGTCAAAAGTTTTAAATTTCAGCTCATTTAGAATGTTGCGCTCTTCTTCGTTAAATCGCCTCGACTGGCACCGGGATTTAAGATTCTTGGTGTTATTTTAGTTGTTTACGCTCCGGTACCGAGAGCCTGGCAGGGAGTTGGGGATGGTGCCGAGCGTTCCGGTGCTGGGTTGTTTTTTGAGCGCATTCCCAGCTGTGGCACCCCCAGACCTGTTTCCCCTGCGCTCCAGGGACGAGCGAGTCCCACCTGAGGAGCGCAGCCCCGCCGCCCGGACGCTGCTTCCCCCTATTTCCAGCTCCCCAGCCGAAAAGGCAGGGCAAGCCGAGCCCCCGGGGCCCGGCTGTGGCCGCGCTGGGAGCCGGAGGCACCTCCGTGGGCTCCGTGTCCTTGTGGCAGTGCCCGAGGTCAGCGGGACCCGGCCCTCGGTGCCGCTGTGGAGCCGGGAGCGGGCCGGGACCCCCGGGCCGTGTGCGGCCCCAGCCCCCGAGGGCAGCTCCGGGCACCCGCAGGGCCGAGCCCCGCTCCCGGGGCCCAGCGGGGCCCGGCCCCGCGCCGTGCCCGGGGACAGCGGCCGGGCTTTGGGAGCGGGCCGGGCTGCGGCTCGGGGGCTTGGGGCGGGGGAAGGTGTCTCGGTGTCGGGGCCGTGTGTGCGTGTCGGTGTTGGGCTGGGCGCCGCAGCCGTGTCCTGGGAGGGTTCGGCTTTGTGCTTGTTGGGATGGGGGCGAGGAGCAGCGCCGGGCGCTGCGGGGTCGGCAGAGCAGCAGCCGGCCGTGCGCGGGGAGGCCGTTCCGTGCTGGCCGGCCAGGGCTCTGTGGCTCAAGGGGCTCCCGCATCGCCTCTCCCCGTGCTCCGAAACCCTCGGGCCAGCTCGCATCCAGTCTGCTCCACTAAGGAAACTGGATCTCTGCAGTCCTTGTGAAGCAAGGTTTGTGCCTCCAAGGAATTTCCATTGCGGTTATTTTTGGAGGCCCTGCAGAAGTGTGGCAGCCTGGGTGATTCAGCTGCTGGCTCTGCTCTTGGCGGCGAGCGGAGGCAGCCCCGGGGCCCGGGCTCCCAGAGTTTCCCCCCCCGGAACGGCTGTTGCTGCTGTAGCCGTGCTGTGGGTCACTCTGGGCCGTGTTTTGGTTACTGCTGGCTTCCCAAACCTGCGAGGGATTAATGACTGGCTACAGGTTGGAGCCCCAAAGGTGCAGGAGTGTGGTCAGGGAGGGATTTGTGTCCCCTTCCCGGGGCAGGTGGGGAGGGCTCCTTGCCCTCTGCAGCCACAGCTCCGCGTGTCCTCCGAGGTCTCTTGGCCCTTTGGTTTGAACTCTTGGAGCTGTTGCTCGCAGTTCACAGCAGGGAATGTCCTCAGCCGGCACAGCAGACACTTTTCCTGGTGTTTTCCCTGGAAGCAGAAGGTGTTGGCTGCTCGCTGTGAGGCAGAGGTGAGTGTTGGACGCCGTTCTGAAAGTGAAAGTGCTGGGTTTTGACACATTTCCATCGTGCAAAGCTGCCTTTTTTTTTTTTTATCTTTAATTAGGATGGCAGGATTTTAATGATAAAATGTCAGCACCGGGGAAGTTTTTCAGGCGATGCAGAGAGCAGAAGCTTGAGCTGCAGCACTGCTTGGGCTGCTGAGATTGCCCTGCACACCCAGGGGATGCATCAGCAGGTTTGATAGAGGATTAGTGAATGATCCCCGTTCCTGGGATATGTTTTTTAGCAAGAGTTTGAAACGGGTGGGTTTATCCATGCAGGAAAACCCAGCATGGTGACTGAACCCCGGGGAAAACCAGATTTTCTCCTGGCTTTGACTCAGTCAGAGGCGAATTGAGGCCTTAATCTCTGATCTCTAATCTTTTCCTGCCGGGATCAGGTTGAGGTTTGGTTCCACTCGGCAGCACAGGAGCCATTTCCCAAGGTGTGGGGGTTTGGAGGCCAGGCCGGGCAGAAGGGGCCGCTGGCAGCCCCTGGCCTTGCCCCGAGCCCAGCTTTGGGATCCTGCCGCTGTCACAGGATGTGTGACCGGCCCCCGGTATTGTTCGCACCCGCCCTGGTTATTTTTAGCCCGAATTTGTCAGGATGCAGCCCGGCCCCGGGACCTTTTCACACCCCCTGAAAGGGGGCAAACTGGACTTTCAAGGATTTTTTTCCCCTCCTCTTTCTGCTCATTTGCTGTAATCTGGCTGTTGCCCAAATCAGCCAGGTTTTGGTCCTTTTCCTGGTCCTTATCAGAACATCCTCTGGGGTTGTGGCCGGTGTTTTACACAAGTTTTGTGTGGGCCATCAAAAATGTGATGCATTGTTTGCGTCAAAAGTCTCAAATTTCATCTCATTAAAAATACTAATCTTGCTCAGTTGGCGTTCCCTCCTTAAATCACATCACCTGGAACCAGTCTGTGGGATTTAGGGTTGGTTTTGTTTTAATTGTTTGCCCTCTCTGCAGCCCAGCACAGGTGGGCACTTCCAGGTGTGTTTGTAGGAGATCCAAGAAAAAACTGACTGTGGGGAGGTGGGGTTTGGGTGGCTGGGGTTCATCCCTGGTTCCCTTAGTGGTGACAACTCCCACCTGCAGATCCAGACCTGCCCCTTCTGCCTGCAGGAGTGTGGAAATGCTGCGAGTCTGCATTGCCCTGAGCTTTATTTAATTGTGAACGGGCTCCCCTCCTGTGCTCTGCCATCCACAGGGCCATCCTTGAGGCAGCTCAGGGATTGTGGCCTGGCTGTTCCCTCTTCCCTGCAGCAGTTCAGAGATGTGCTCTGAGTTGTGTGCTGGGATTGAGGCATTTTTGGGTGATGTGGAGCTCCTGTATCGGGGGGTGGTGAGGGCTGGACTCTGCTGCAGGGCTGGCACAGGTTTGGTAGCTTCTGCTCTTTCCACAGCAGCTCCTCTTTCTCGTCCTTTCTCCCTCCCTGTCTCCTGCTTCCCTGTCTTGATTCCTTGATCACAACATTTCTTGAGTCATCTTTGCTCTTACCTAAGTGGTTTAAAAGACAAGCTAAAGAAACACCCTGATAGTGTTGGTGTCCAAAGCTGGAGGGCTGTGCCCAGGGCTGTTGCTGAGGTTGCCTGGAGCACCCTGAGCTGCCCCTAAGGGCAGGGAACATCCTGGGGGACAAAGGCAGTGTGGGCAAGGGGGGCTGCAGCCACAGGCTGCTGTCCCTGATTCCAGAGGGGGAGAACCTGAATTTCTGGGTGAGGAGGCTGTGCCCAAGCCCTGTCTGTCCTTGCCATCCCAAGGCCCAGGGGTTCACTGGAAGTGAATCCTTTGTTGCAAAACCTCTGCCTTGGGAGGTGATGGGTTTGGGCTTGAAACTTCTGGCATCTGAGCAGGATGTGGCCTCTGTGGAGCTTTTGGAAGCTCAGTGATGGCTCATCCTGCAGGCTGGGAACAGGCTGGGTCTCCATCCTTCCACAGACCTGGCAGAGTTCATGGGACACAGCCACAGCAGTGCCCTCCTTGCTTTGGTAAAATGCATTTTAAATTAATTCCTTCGAGGGGTGCACGTTCAGTAGTAGAAATTGCCCCTGTGAGTAGCAGCTTTGGGTTGGACAAGGCAGATGAAGCAGTTTGTGAGAATGCTTGGAGAGCTCTGCTGGGAAATAATCCATGTTCTTCCCCAGCTCAGTTGGAAGCCCCGGTGGATTGCACAGCCTTGGCTTTTTTCAGGAATGAAACTCATCTCGAGGAATTGCCATTCTGAGAGGTGGAAAAATTGTGTTCTGGCAGCAAACTGGCCTCCTGTGGAGGAGGAGGGGGAGCAGGGCCGACTGGGCAGCACTGGGGCTGCTGGGGAGCTGCTGGCTCCCTCCAGCTCATTCCCTTCCCTGCTTGGCCCAGGAACTTGGAGCGATGCTCAGCTGGACCACAGAGAGGATCTTAATTGAATTTCTTGTTAGATTTATGTATTTACTCCCTTGGAAAGCAGCAGAGTCCGTGTCTCCTGTGCCCCTCGGGTGGTCCCTTCCCACAGGAGCGGTGTAGGGGAGCTCTGGGACACTGCCTACTCTGCTGGGGCTGCAGGGAGCTGGATCTCAACTCCAGAGGGCTGGCTGGTCCCACAGGGATATCCCTGGATATCCCTGGGAAATCCAAGGCAGCAATCCTGCTGTCCTTTCCATCCTTTGCCCTCAGGAGGAGATGGAGCAGTAGGTGTGTGAGGAAGGAGCCTCCTGGCATCCCCTGTGGTGCAGCTGTGGGGTCTGGGATGCTTTGGGGGTCCTGGAGTGGAGCCTTATCCCAGGAGGAGTGAGAAGGAAAAGCACTTTGTGTTTCTCTGGCCTGCTCAGTTGGTGTTTGGCTCATGGGCTGCCTGGGCATGCTGGTACATCACAATTCCCTGTGAGAGCTCTCTCCTCCTCTGGGCAGGGGCTGAAGGGATGGGTGAGTGCCCAGGACAGCCCAGAAGGGCTGAGGTACTCTCCAGTGAGCTGTAGTTCATGATCTGCCTGGGATTTGGGGACGGAAGGGAACTAAAAGGCCATCCTGGTATTTAGGGGCTGCCCAGGGAGCTTTGCAGTGCCCATCCCTGGAGGTGTCCCCTGGAGGTGGCACTCAGTGCTCTGGGCTGGGGACAGGGTGGGCACAGCTGGGACTGCCTGGGCTGGGAGGGCTTTGCCAACCCCAGGGTTTTGGGGATTCTGTGATGTGTTAGTACAAAACCCCTTTCTGCAAGCAGGTGGCTGAAAAGCAGCACTTTCCCTGAGGTTCTCCCTCTCCTGCAGCCTGTGCCACTTGGAGGCTGTGCTGGTGGAAGAGGCGCTGCCGGTGGCTCGTGTCCCTGGTGCTTCCAAGCCCAGGGTCAGTGCCAGGCCTGGACACCCTTCCATGCTGGACTGTGCCCAGCCTGGCATTCTGCTCCCCGCAGCCCTGACTGCACAAAGTTGCTAGTGTTAAGAAAGCTGTTTTCCTTCATTAACTAGCTTTGCTTTAAATCCAGAGAGGGAGAAGTGAACTCCTGAGCAGGCAGAGCGAGCGGGAGAGCTGCGGCTCTCCCTGGACAGCTCTGGGATTCCCACTGGAAGGGCCCTTTGGGACCAGGTGGTTCCTGTTCCCAGCTGCTCCAGCTGTGTGGAGCCTGCTGTGGATCACTGGAGGGGCAGGAGGTGCTAGAAACAGGAGATGGGACCTTTACTGCTGTTGGGTGAAGCTGTGGGGATCCCCCATGCCCCCAGCTGGAGGAAATTCCATCTCCTCTCCTTGTGTCAGTCAGGTGCTCCTGGGGACAAACCCTTCCCTGGCAGGGTGGGCAGGGCTGGCACAGGGTGCCCAGAGCAGCTGTGGCTGCCCCTGGATCCCTGGCAGTGCCCAAGGCCAGGCTGGCACTGGGGCTGGGAGCAGCCTGGGGCAGTGGGAGGTGTCCCTGCCATGGCAGGGCTGGGATGGACTTTAACGGGGCCTGCGAGCCCAAACCAGCATGGGATGCTGTGAGTAATGGGGGTTTGGCCTCTTTTCTGCCTTCTCCCTGTTAACAGATGCAGCCCTGGGACCTGCTGCTTCCCCCACCTGCCCTCCAGACTCTCTTTGCTGCTGAATTTGGGGATGTTTCCTGTGGAGGCAGCACTGTCGTGCTGAGTCGTTTGCTCTGCTCCCATGGCTGATCCAAGCTGGGCTCTCTGGAACACTTTAATTTTCCTTCCCCCTTGTTTTCCCAGCCCCTGCAGCCGTGCCTGATTAATTTTCTGGCACCTCCAGAGCTCTGGTTCAGTTTTAGGAGCTGGTGCTGGCGGGGACGAAGGACTCTTTAATTAAAGCCATTGCTCTGTCACTCCTGCAGCACCTGGGAGCCTTGAGGAGCTCCTGCCTCACGCTGTGCCAGGGCCTCACCACTCACAAGGAACAATTTCTTCCCAGTATTCCCTCTAACTGTGCCTTCTGGCAGTGGGAAGCCATTGCCTGGGTCCTGTCCTTCCACCCCTCTGCAGCTCTCCTGGAGCCCCTTTAGGCCCTGGCAGGGGCTCTGAGGTCTCTGCAGTAATCCTGAGAATACAGTTTGTGATCAGGAGTGATGGCAGGACTGTGCCCAGGAGCTTTCCTGGCAGCCCTGGCTCTGCAGCCACTGGAAAACCTTCAGAGGAGCATGAGGAAGTCATTAGGGAGCTGTGTGTGGTTCTGTCCCCGGATTGTCCCTGCCTGCTTGTTTTCCCTCCATGAAATACTACCGGGATGCTTGTTTGTTTGGATTATGGACCTATTTTTAAGTAACCTATTTTTTTCCACTTTGGAAAATGCATTAACTCACTGTGTGTCACGGCCATCTGTGGAGTTTGACTTTGGGAACCACCAAGTGCTCCTGGAAGTCTCTCACCAACCTCAGTGGTTGCCTGTGGCACACAGAGATATTTCTTGTGTATGTCTGTCTATCTATCTATCTATCTATCTATCTATCTATCTATCTATCTATCTATCTATCTATCTTACTGAAATTTGCTGTAAGAGACATTTGCAGGATCCACAGACACCTCCTTGGAAGTGCACTTTATCCCACCAAGGAGCTCTGCCTGTTCTCAGTTCCACCATGCCTTCGCCTCCTCTGGGATTTGGAAATTGCTGATCCCAGCAGCTCTCAGAAAGTGGAAGCAGCAGCAGTGCAGTTGGAAACGGGGATGTTTGGTAACACACACACACAAGTCTTGCAGGAAAAGACACTGTTTTTGTAGCCCAGTGTTTGTTTTTCCCTGAAGTTTTAAGGTCAGTTTAATTCTTCTCTACAGGTTTAGAGCTCTGGTGCCGTAAATTCGGCTGTTCTGGGAGGATAAAAACACAATAAACAGGAGAACTTGAGGAATGTTCCTCTCCGAGTTACAAAGGAACAGCTTGCTGGTTGGAACAGCCTGCCCCTTCCTAGGCAAGGGAGGCTTTGGATTGCAGGAAAGGGAGAAATAATTCAGGATTAAAGCTGCTAAGCGATGCATGTGTTTAGATCTGTGAGAGTGCCAGGACATAATTAATGGGTGAGTAAGCCAAAGGGAAAAAAAAAAAAAAGTTATTTTTTAAACTGAATAGAGATGGATGGAAGATAGAAACTAATTCTTGTGGGGGACAGAAATAATTCTGGAAGTAAGCAGCTGCTGTTGTTAAGGGTGCCTGGGTGGGTTTGTTCCGGTGCTTGGCAGTTGGAAGGGGAAAAAAAAATCCAGGTTTGGCACCTTGTGCTGGCCTGGTGCTTGTCACAGAGCAGCTGCAGGACTGCAGGTGAGGTGAGGAGCCCTCCAGGCCAGGCAGGCTGGGGTGGGGTTATTCCCTCTTACTCCCCTGTGTGCTGGCTTTTCCCACCTGCCGGGGCTGAGCTCAGCCTTTGTTGCTGAGGGAAGTGTTCCCATCTCGGGCAGGACAGATCCCCCTGGCGCTTCCCAGCTTCCTCCTGTGCTTGGCATTTCTGGAGCTGGAGGTGAGTCCAGGGATGAGGTGTTGATGGGGAAGTGGCTGATGAAAGGTCTGAGCACCTCGGAGCGTTTTGGGAAGGTGACAGCAGTTGGGTGTTGCTGGGATTTCACAGTGGGTCTGGCCTGTAAACTGCCACATTGAGATCTTTACTTTCCAAACCTGTGGGAAGGATCAGGAAGGAGGTTCTTGTCCATGCCATGCTTTTATCTGTGGGATGTGTGGATCCAGGTGACTCTGCCTGGGGGCTCAGGTGGGTTTGTCTGCAGCCAGGGCTGGAGCTCTGGCTGTGGGTGTCCCAGGGGGTGTGAGGGACCCTCTGCTGCAGTGCTGGCAGGATGAAGAGCTTCCTCAGCTTCATCAGGGAGTGGCACTCCTGCAGCCTGGCCTGCTGAGGTGAGATCAGTTAATTAAGCTGTGTCCTGCAGGGCCTCTGGATGAAAGAGGGCATACTCCAAAAGTGTATTGGGAACTGGGAAGTGAGGAAGCTGGGTTAGAGATGCTGATGGTTTTGTGGGAATGCTGATGGCAGCACACCTGGCAGAGGGATCTCTTGGTGGGGCAGTGATGGGGGCTGTCCTCATCTCATCTCACCTCACCCCAAGGCTGTCCCCATCCCATCCCAAGCACTGCCCTCCTGGCCTCTGGTCCTGCTGCTCTCAGAGGTTTCTCATGGACCACGCTGTTTCCTGGAGATTTGCACTCTGGGTTTTGGGGATACACAGGTTTTCCTGTTCATTTCATTTGCTGTATCATTAACAATAAAAGAGGGTGGAAAGGGATATTTGGGGGCATGCAGTGCTGCTCTCCCACACTGCAGGATGATTCCTAGGGAAGTTTTCCTGACAGCAGTTGGTGTGAGGAGTGGGCTTGCTGGTTATTTTTTCTCCCATCTTTTATTTTTCCTCTTGGGAAAGGAGAAAAAAAATGTTTCATGCTTCAAAGGGTGAGGCTCAACCCTTGGAGTTTGTCATGTCAGAGCAGGAGCTGTAATGGGAATGTCTGGCATTCCTGTGCCATCCTGCCAGATGGATATCTTCAAAGGTGTGCTGGATGGGGCAGTGCTCTCTCCCTGCCACCCCTCCCTTCCCAGGGCTGGCCTGAGGGATGCTCCTTTGGCACTGACCCCTCTGGAGCTCCCTGTGCCGGGAGTTCAGGGCAGGGACAGGGCTGGGGCTGGGGCAGGGACAGGGCAGAGCTGGGGCAGGGACAGAGCAGGGCAGGGACAGGACAGGGCTGGGGCAGGGACAGGACAGGGACAGGACAGGGCTCCACTCAGAGCCTCCTGTTTTGGAGAACTTGTCCAGCTGGTTTGTTTTTCATCCCGGGGCTATTTTCAGCTGCTCAGCCTAACAAGGTGAAATGGCTGAGATGCTTTCCTGCTCCTGGCACTCTGCTGGGAGGAGGCATCCTGCTCTCCACTGTCCTGCTATCTATCCCCTGTCCCAGCCCATCCCAGCCAGCATCTCCACAGTACCTGTGGCTCTTTACTGTGTTGGCAGCACTCAGGGCTTTGGAAAAGCCATCTGGGCTCTGCACAGGCACCCTGAGCACAGGGAGCCCCAGATCCCAGCATTGTGCTGGCTCTGGCGCCCTGCTGAGGCTGGGAACATGGACAGGGTCCAGGACAAAGCTGAGCTCTACGTGGGAGAAGCAGCAGGAAGGCCAGGGATCAGCACAGGCCTGCTGTGCCCACAGGGATGTGGGGTGGGCTGCTCTTGGGTCCTGCCAGGAGCAGTGGAACTGGGGTGGAGGTTGCCTGAGATGCAGGAGAAGGGGGACATCTCACCCCACCTCATCCCTATTCCCACTGAAAAGGTGTAATGGGTTAATTCTTGTGGTTCCTTTGGGGTTGGGAGAAACTCCAGCTGCTGCTCACTCAGGGAACAGGAACTGTTAAACCAAACCCAGGTCTTGCTCTGTGCTTCAAACTCAGGTGGCTTCTTCAGCATCTGCCAAACACCTGTGCTGGGAACGTCTGTTCCAAGTCCTCCTCAGAGTTCCTCACGGGCTCTGCATGTTTAACTGGTGGTGCTGTGGGATGTGGAGCACCAGGCTTGCTGTGCCCCAGGCAGGATTGAAGTGCAGGATTGAGATGCCAGTGCTGTGCAGGAGGTCACCTGGCAGAGCAGGGGCTCGAGACCCTCTCCAGGGGCAGCCTGGTGGCCCAGCCTGTGGCACATCCAGTGTTCCTGGCAAGGCTGGGGGTTCACTGACACCTGCCCTGGCAGTAAATCGAGCACCTTCTGCCCTAAAGAAACCAGGGAATTCGTGTTGGAAAGGAGGAAAAAGGCTTTCTTGTTCAGTAAGGCTTTGTGTGAGCATTGGGAGAAATACTCCTGAGGGCTTGGGTGCACAAGGTGAGAAAGGGCTGGCTTTGCTGGAGAGGATCATGGAATTATTTCAGTTGGAAAAGCCCTTGCAGAGTTCGACTAAGCCATGTCCCCAAGTGCCACATCCACAGGGCTGTTAAATCCCTCCAGGGATGTGATCCCTGGGCCACTTTTAATTGGTTTGGACACAGATTTTCAGGGAAGCTGCAGGGAAGGGAGGAAAGCTCGTGGCTCCTTTTCCCCTTTATGCTGCTGTTGGAAAGAATATTTTCTGCCTGGAGGGTATAGAATTTTTTTTCCTGATTAATGAGGTATTTAAAAAGATCCAAGAGTCTGGGCTCGTCTTTCTGAGTCACCTGTGTGTTTTTGTTAGGATTTGGCAGGGAGCTTCCCTGGTAGCCAGAGTTATCCCTTTGGTAAACACAGTCCTGTAGTGTGGCTGTGGCTGGTGCTGAAAGCTGAGTCAGCCCAGCCCAACAGAAATAACACAGAATTTCTCACTCTGACAGGGTTTTTGCAGCCCAATGTACCCAAGTGTTGCTGCTCAGACCCCAGGGCTGCTGCTCCTCTGACCCTGGAAGAGCTGCAAGAAATTAGCCCTGAATTAGGAATTTAAAGAGTCAGATTTGGGTGAATGCAGAGCTCTTTGCAGATGGTTTGGTTTGCTGGTGCCTCCTTGGCTCTGGGAGTGGACAGGGGTTAGGAGGGATTTATCTGTGGCCTAACGATGGCTAAACTTAGTCCTGTGTGTTCTGGCTGGGGGGGAAGTGCTGCAGAGGTGTCACTTCTGCTCTTGGGAAAGAAATACCACCAGTACAGCCAGTGGCTGTGTCCTGTGCTGGTACTGGTCAGGAGAGTTGATAGAGAGGAACTCAACTTCCTTTTTTGGGTTTGGGGGATTTCTTTCAGGTCAGCTGACGTAGCCTGAAAGTACAAGGCTGAAAAAGTAGCATTCATTTTTCCCTGCAAATGCTTTTCCCCTCCAAGTGAAGTTGCCAAAACTCTGGGCAAATAAAGCTTCCAGCCAGGTGACCTGGAGGGTGGGATTGGCTGGGATGGGCTCTGCTCTCCTCCAGCAGGAGTAGCAGCCCCAAAGCCCCCTGCCCTGGGCTGACCCTACAGCAGAGCTGCTCCAGCTTGGGGGTCCCTGCACAGCAAGGACCTGGAGCTGCTGGAGATATTCCAGAGGGCTGGAGACCCTCTGGAGCCAGGCTGGGAGAGCTGGGGGTGCTCACCTGGAGAGGAGAAGCTCCAGGGAGAGCTCAGAGCCCCTGCCAGGGCCTGAAGGGGCTCCAGGAGAGCTGCAGAGGGGCTGGGGACAAGGGCTGCAGGGACAGCACCCAGGGAATGGCTTCCCAGTGCCCAGGGCAGGGCTGGCTGGGATCTTGGGAATCAGGAATTGTTCCCTGGCAGGGTGGGCAGGCCCTGGCACAGGGTGCCCAGAGCAGCTGTGGCTGCCCCTGGATCCCTGGCAGTGCACAAGGCCAGGCTGGACACTGGGGCTGGGAGCAGCCTGGGGCAGTGGGAGGTGTCCCTGCCAGGGCAGGGGTGGCACTGGGTGGATTTCAGTGTCTCTTTCAAGAAGAGACCCAGGTGCAGGGTTTTTTTTAGAATTTAACTTTTAAACTGTTCATGACAATAATAATGTTCTGTTAAGTATATTTTATTTTTTTTTCAATAATGAAAACATTTTATTTTTAATTCACACACGGAAAGCTGTTGTTCTCAGGTTTGGTGGTTGATGTCATGCAGAAAGTCTTGGTCCCTCCCACATGTGTTTGGGAATAAGAATCTTTTTAAATAAGTCAGGGCCACTTTCCCTGATTTGATGCACATCTCTGAGGCAGCCTCAGCTGGCTGGAAGCTGTGCTGGTCTGTAATTAACCTCTGCTAAATGAAGTGTTCCATGTTCCATGGACACTGCAGTGGCTTCCCGGGTTGGTCCCAAACTCCTCCAAGCTGCTGTTGGATCCAGCTTGAGCTCTGTGGTCTGTGTGTTCCACACTGTGAGTGCTTTGCTCAGGGGTTTGCAAGTTCCAATTCAGCTCCTGGTGAGAGAGCTGCCATCCCAAGGGAATAAGAAGGCAGTGTCCCTTGGGGAATATTGCCAGTGCAGCGTGCCCGGCCCTCAGGGTGTGAGCAAGGAGGGGGATCCCGCTCCCAGAGCCCCTCTCCGTGGCACTGAGCCCCGCTGTGGGCACACACAGCCCTTCTTGCCCTTGTGCTCCGTGGTGCACGGCTCTGCCAGGGCCGGGAGAGCCATTCTCATCCCAGAGCAGGGCTGGGATTCCTGTGCCGGGAAGGGCTCCATCAGCGGCCACGGAGCCGCTCTCGGGGCTCGGCCGTGCACAGAGCTCCCACCCTCTGCCTCCGCCTGCCTGCAGGATTTATGGAGCGCTCAGGAAGGTGCCTGAGGAATTTATTTGTTTGCCCTGGCGGTGCTGCTCCGAGCACTGCCTGTGCCGTGGGGCCCGGCCCTCGCGTCAGCCACTCCCCTCGGCGGTGATTTATTTATCCTCTCCCCGAGACTCCGGGGGGCATTTTCTTCCCCCTGCCGGCCTGTGGGAAGGATCTGTTTGTTCAGCCCCGGTGAGGACGGGGTCAGAGCCAGCCCTGCTGCCCTGGCGGCGTGCCCGGGGTGCTCTGAAGGGCTCTGTGGCATCCTGGGGCTGCAGAGCCCTGTGGGGAAGGCTCTGGGCACGCAGGCAGCCCTGGGGCAGGTGGAAGCAGCACCTGGAACCCCCATCCCACAGCCCTGGGCCTGCGGGGGCACTTGGGGCACTGGAAGGTGCAGGTGCGTGGTGCAAGGGACAGAGGGCAGGGCTGGCTGGGATCTTGGGAATCAGGAATTGTTCCCTGGCAGGGTGGGCAGGCCCTGGCACAGGGTGCCCAGAGCAGCTGTGGCTGCCCCTGGATCCCTGGCAGTGCCCAAGGCCAGGCTGGACACTGGGGCTGGGAGCAGCCTGGGACAGTGGGAGGTGTCCCTGCCATGGTAGGGGTGGGATGGGTGGGATTTGGGGTCCCTCCCAACCCAAACCAGTCTGGGATTCCATGGCTGAGCTGTCATAGTCTGGCTCCCAGTGACTGGGGTTTGGAAAACTGCCCCTTTCCTGCCTCAGCTTCCCCTAAAACCGACTCCACACTCCAAACCCTGCAGTGCCTCTCCTGCTGCCTGGGGGAAGCCACAGCTAAATCATGGTTTAGGAATGATGGGGAAAGAGTGAGCTGCCCTTCTAGGACAGGGCCCCAGATGTGCTCATATTTGAGGATTTTCTGGGCAATCTACGCTCTGTGTTCTCAAGTGACTCTGGGTCTCAGGGAGGATTAAGCTGAGTTTTGCAGGGGCAGTGGAGCAGCAGCTGTGGGGTGACACTGGAGCTGGGCTCAGGAAAGGTTTGGGGGTTTCCTTCTTGGGTTTCTGCTTACACAACATCAGTTTAAAGTGCTGAACTGCAGCAGGGGTTGCATCATGCCAGATCTCTTCCCTGTGTGCTGAGGATGAGGAGTATGCTGTCCAAGGAACTCCCAGCTTGTCTTTTGAAGCCTCTTTATTGCTGCAAAGGGCTTGGAGGATTTTGGGAAGTCCATGTTCAGGGAAAGAGCATCTGAGGTTTGGGATCACTGAAATCCCTGCTGTTCCTAAAGCACAAGTGGCCGTGTGTCTCCTGCTCCTCAGGGAAGCCAGGTGTGGGAGCTGCCTCTCCAGGTGGATTTTTCAGGGCAAGGTTTCAGGGGCTGCTGAGCTGATGGAATCAGCACCACCACCACCATGTTGTCACTGGGAAGCCACCATCCCTTTTTCCCTCCATCCCTTCTTCCCTCCATCCCTGCTCCCTCTCTCCTTCCCCCTTGACATCACAAGAGGCAACGGCCTCAGGCTGGGCCAGGGGAGGCTCAGCTGGGCCAGCAGCAGGAATTTCCCCATGGAAAGGGTGCTCAGGCCTTGGCAGGGGCTGCCCAGGGAGCTTTGCAGTGCCCATCCCTGGAGGTGTCCCCTGGAGGTGGCACTCAGTGCTCTGGGCTGGGGACAGGGTGGGCACGGGGCACAGCTGGGACTGCCTGGGCTGGGAGGGCTTTGCCAGCCCCAGGGATTCAGGGATTCCCATCTGGGTTTGGCAGCTCCTGCTCACATCCCCCAGGTTTCATGGCCTAGAGGTGACCCCTCATGTTTGGTGTCACCTTTTGGTGCCTCAGCACTGCCAGGACCCTGCTGGGATGAGGAGCCTCAGGGTTCCAGTGCTGCTCTTGGTCTGTACCTGTTGTAGAAAGTTCCTCTTTCCCTGATCACCCTCAGAAAACAGCCAGTTTAGGAGAGGGGTTTTTTTATCTGAGGGGTGAATCTCCCCACTATGCTCCAAAAGTAGCATTTCCATCTTCCAGTGTAGCAAAGCATGAAATTCCCAATTTATTCCTGGTTCCACAGTGACTCATTTCAAGACTTTCTTTTTAAATTGTTTTTTTCATAACAACCTTTTCAGTGAGGCAGCTCCAGGCAGGCAGGGCTGGTTCACTGCTGGCACGGTGCCTCTGCAAGCTGGGGGTGCTCCTCATTTTCCCACTGGATTAGGAAACAGCAGCTCTCACTTTGGGGCAGCAGGTTTAGAATTCAGGAGCACCTGCCTTGTACCAGCACGTTTGGGATCATTGCTGTTTGCCCATCCCATCCACGGGGGATTTGTTTTCTACCTGAGGGAGCAGCTGGAGCTGTGCCAGGAGGGATTGGCCTTGGATTTGAGGGCAAGGGGCTTCCCCCAGAGGGTGCTGGGCACTGCCCAGGCTCCCCAGGGAATGGGCACGGCCCCGAGGCTGCCAGAGCTCCAGGAGCCTTTGGGCAGCGCTGCTAGGGGTGCCCAGGCTGGGATTGCTGGGGGCTCTGGGCAGGGACAGGGTGGGAATGGATGGTCCCTGGGGGTTCTTTAACTCAGGATATTCTGGGATTGTTTCATTCTCCTGGCCCTGGCATAACCCAAAGTGCTCATGTGTGGCTGGCAAGGAAGGGAAAATATTTTAAAGCTGCTGTTCGCCTAATGTGATTGATCTTTGCCTGCCAGAACAGGGATTTATTTTCATTTGTGCCACTGGTGCTGCCCCTGAATTGCTGCTTTTCACACCCAGCCACCCCGTGTGCTGCCTGGTGTCCCCTGGCAGTGGCTGGGCATGGGGAAAGGAGGTACCTGGGGCTTGGGGTGATCTTTTATACTCAGTGGAAAAAAGATGTGTGGGGTTTTCTGGGAAGGATCTTTTTCCCTTCCCTGTGTGAGTGGAGGTCAGAATTCCCCCTCAGGAGTGGTGTGACTGCTGTCCTGCAGCCTGTCCTGCAGAGAGATGTCTCTCTCTTCCTCATTGACCTCTAACCCCTTGTCCTGCCATGTCATTGGGCCTGTCCCATGTGGGATCTGGTAGCATTCCATTGCTGAGGCACATCCAGGATCCTGTTCCTCTAACAGGATTCCCCACTGTGGCTGTGGAGTGCCTGGAACCAAACAGGTCTGTGAGCACCAAGAATAACAAACCCTGGCTTTTTTGTGGGCTTGTGTTATTCACAAGCTCCTTCCTCCTGCTGCTCCTTTCCTCCCCCTTCTTCCCGTGCCTTTGGCTTTCTCCTCCCTGTGCCAGAATCCACATCTGCCTTGGGTCCCCCTTTGCTGCTGTCCTGATCCTTGTGAGCAGGGAATTATAGAGGAGAGTGGCTTTGCTTGAGTTTGGGCAGGTAGAGGGTAACAGGATCACTGGGAAAGGTTTTTATTCCCAAAGAAGTCAAGGTGGTGGTTGCAGGCTGTTGTTGATGTTGGATGATTGAGGTTAGGGTTTTCCTGTGGGATCAGCTGTAGGATGGGCAGGGCCTGGCCCTCTTGGAGTCCTGTTCTTCAGTGGAAGGGAAGGACTTTGCTGGGAAAGCCACGAGCTGGCTGCAGCAGGGCCGTGTCCCACGGCGTGGGTGGTTTGGGAGCAGCTCATTCCTTCTGGCTGTAGGAAAGGCAGATTGTGCAGCCTGTGCCATGGCCAAGGCAGGGGCTGTTGTCACCCTGTTTCCTGCTCTCCAGGGTTCCTGTGAACATGGAAACCATCAGTTCTTGGTGAGGCACATGAGGGATGAATAAGGCTGGAATTGGGAGAAGCTGTCCTTGTATGGCAGCGTGGGAAGGATGCTGCTTGCCTTGGATTCATTATCCTGGGAAGGGACCAGGGCAGTCCTGGAGCCTGGGCTGCTGGGGAGGAGGAGGCAGAGGCCAGACAATGCAGGGAATGCCCTTTGGAAGGTCTGGGTTGCTCCTGGGGCACTGGGCTCCCTCAGCCATCCTTTGAGGCTGTGAAGGAGAGATGGAACCTGGCTGTGAGCCTGGATTTTGGGTCAGCTCTGAGCTCCCCATCCCAGGCCTGCAGCTTGGAATGGACATGGAGCTGTGGGAGCAAGGCCAGAGGAGGCCACGGGGGTGCTCCAAGAGCTGGAGCCAGGCTGGGAGAGCTGGGGGTGCTCACCTGGAGAGGAGAAGCTCCAGGGAGAGCTCAGAGCCCCTGCCAGGGCCTGAAGGGGCTCCAGGAGAGCTTTAGAGGGGCTGGGGACAAGGGCTGCAGGGACAGCACCCAGGGAATGGCTTCCCAGTGCCAGAGGGCAGGGCTGGATGGGGCTTGGATCAGCCTGGGACACTGGGAGGTGTCCCTGCCCATGGCAGGGGTGGCACTGGATGGGCTGTGAGGTCTCTCCCAACAGGAGCCTTTCTGCCATTCTATGATTTCTCATACATTCTGACATCACGAGAGGAAATTCTGTACTTCTGTTACCTTGTCAGACCTACCAAAAATCTACTTCTATATCTGGAGCTCTTCCTGCTCCAGGTGTTCTTTGCCATGGGTATCACAGAGCTGATGCCCAGAGCTGGCACTGAGAGTCCCTGGCGTTGGGCAGGTGGTGCTGCAGGAATGGATCTCCTGGCAGGATGGGACAGCAGGAATGTTGGGGGTTTTTCTTTGGCTTCTAAGCTTTCTTTGGTGTCTTCAGTTTTTCAGGCAGGGATGACTCACTCATCCATTATGTGGTTTCCTGACTTTGAGCAATTTCTCTTTCACTCACTGATGATGAGTTTGGATCCCAGGGTGTGCGGCAGCCGGCGCCCGTGGGCTGGGGCTGCCTGGAGCAGTGACTCTGGCTGGGGGCTCAGAGGGGCTGGGATTCCTTTGGATTCCTTTGGATTCCTTTGGATTCCTTTGGATTCCTTCCCACCCCTCACTGGGAGCCTTGCAGAGTCACAGAACAGGAGCTATGGCTGCCCCTGGATCCCTGGCAGTGCCCAAGGCCAGGTTGGACACTGGGGCTGGGAGCAGCCTGGGACAGTGGGATGTGTCCCTGCCATGGCAGGGTGAGACTCGATGATCTTTGAGCTTCTTCCCAACCCAAACCAGTCTGGGATTCTGTGAAAATCACTGGGAAGCTGGTGTGGGCCGTGGGATGGTCCTGTGTCTTTGCAGAGCAGGAATGTTGATCCTGGGTCCCTGGATCAGGTGCCACAGGCTTGCTCAGTCCTGTGGATTCCTCTGGTGCCCGGCACTGCCAGGGCTCTGCAGAGCATTCCCAACACATGGAATCACAGAGTCCTACAGTGGTTTGAGCTGGGAGGAACCACGGAGCTCATCTGGTGCCACCCCTGCCATGGGCAGGGACACCTTCCGGTGTCCCAGGCTGCTCCAAATCCCATCCTTGGACACTTCCAGGGATCCATGGGCAGCCACAGCTGCTCTGAGCCAAGGCCTCACCACCCTCACAGGTAAGAGCTTCCCCCAGTCTCCAATCTAAGTCTCCTCTCTTAGTTTTAAACCATTTCCCCACGTCCTGGTACTGTCTGCCCCTCTCCCATCAGTTTTGGATGGCCCTGGCTGTGGCTGCAGTTCCAATGATTGGGTTTTGTTGCGCACAGTGGGGCAGGAACGTGCCAGCAGTCAGATTGCTGGGTTTATGGTTATGAAGTAACCCAATCTCCAGTTATTTCAGCTCCTTAGAACTTCCCTGCCCACGGGATATTTTGGCTCCTGCTGCTCCTCCAGAGGAGGCCCTGACGTGGTATTTTGGAGCTGCCCGTGGGCAGAGCCACTGTGCCTGACAGGGTGGTACCAAAACAGCCTCTGTTATCTTATTTGTTCAGCCTGGGAGAAATGTCCCACAGGCCTTGGGCCTGGGGAAAGCGAGCAGATCCGGAAGGAAATGGGTGAAGTTGGCACTTGGAGGCCGGGGCACCCAAGCCAGGGTGCCCAGGTCTGCTCTGGGGAGGTTTGGGAGCCACAGGGAGGGTGGAGTCATCCCCAGAAACTGTGCTGGACACGGGGTGGTTGTTCACAGATAGAGTGGGTCGTGTGTTGGGACAGCAGGGGTGGGCACTGCCAGGACAGGCAGAGCCTGGGGTGGGATGAGATGGGGTGGGATGGGATGTGTGTTTTTTTAATGGGGTGGAAAGAGTGAAGCATTTGAAGAAAAGTAGGGTGACAAAGTTCTGATGGGGGGGACTGGGTGGAAGCCAGGGATGAAAGGGCTCTGCTGCTGCAGGGAAGGAGGAGGATGTTTGGAAGCAATGGGCTGACATTAAATCAGTAAATTGGTGCATGGAGAGGATGAAAAAGGCTGATTGCACTCGGTGATGAGAGCATTGATGGTAGTAAATAAATGCTGAGCGTGTGCCAAGGAGAGGAGCCCGTTTGGGGAAGAGATTTTAAGGTTTTAATTGAGTGCAAGTTCATGACTGTGCAATAACCTCACTTGGCTGCTTAATTCCTTCCCCTGGCTGTGTTCAGCCGTGGGGGTGCCGGGAGGCTCCGTGGATCGCACAGGGCTTCCTCCTGCATCTGTGTCACCCTGTGTGGCTTTGTCACGCTGATCCTGGGGCACCAGGGGGCTTCCAGAGCACAGGAGACAGGTTTGGCCCCAGGAACTGGGTACAGCCTGTTTCCCCTGGGCACTGTTATTAAATGGTTTATGAAGGTTTAGGGTTGGACCTTCCAGCAGGGACACCCCAGGGTGTCTGGTGCTGCTTTCAAAGTCGCTCAGAGATCAAACGGTCCAACCTCTGCTTGGATTTACATTTTTTCTAGACTGTTTAATCTGAGTTGGGTACAAAGGTTTGGTTTTTTGCATCGTGCAAAGAGCTCCCTTAGAGGAAGAAAGTCTCTTTGAACTCCTGCTGAAACTTCCGTAGTCATTGAAGGTTGGAGCAACCTGGGACTGGCTGGGGGTGGCACTGGATGGGCTTTAAGGTCCCTCCCAACCCAGACCAGTGTGGGATTCCATGCAGTGAACACTGAGTGCAGTGAATCCCTGTTGAACTGCTCCAGACCCTGCTGTGCCAAGGGTGATGGGAACACAGGAGCAAGAGCACGGGAATGATTCCTTGTTGAGCAGATACTTGAGTGGTCTCCTTTGTCTGCTCTGAGCAAACTCCCTTCAGCTGCCAGGTTCTACATCCCAAACCTGCTGGAAGAATCACTGTTGGAGTTTCCACACTGCAAGGGAGGTGGGAAGATGGATTGGTCATGGAATCACAGGCTGATTTGGGTTGGGAAGGACCTCCCAGCCCACCCCTGCCCTGGCAGGGACACCTCCCACTGTCCCAGGCTGCTCCCAGCCCCAGTGTCCAGCCTGGCCTTGGGCACTGCCAGGGATCCAGGGGCAGCCACAGCTGCTCTGGGCACCCTGTGCCAGGGCCTGCCCACCCTGCCAGGGAACAATTCCTGATTCCCAAGATCCCAGCCAGCCCTGCCCTGGGATCCTGCCTGCCCCAAGCAAGACTTGGTGCCCTGGCTCTGCACCTCCCAGGGAAGGAGTTTGCCAGGGAAAGTCGGTCAGAAGGAATAGGAAAACGAGCATATGCTAAAATCCCAAATCTGTTTGATAAATCCATATAATTGGTTTTTTTTTAAAAAGGGGTTTATATGTGACTTTCACATGCTTGTGGCTGAGTGTGGCAGGTTAGACCTGGAGTCTGACAGTTCTCTCTGTAGTAAAGAAGCTGTACAGTGTCAGCTTGAAGTATAAAAACACTCTTGAGTACTTTCCTGACAGTGGGAATGGCTGGGCGCTCTCTTAGCTCCATCAGGCTCTGACATTTGGAAATCAGAGCTGGAAGGCCAGGATTGTTACTGTGCCCTTTTACCCTCGCTCTCTGTGCTGCTGCTCTGCAGCCTTGCAGGATGTCAGGGTTCCCAGGGTCCCCCTTGCTGTTCCTTACCCCTCCAGAGGGAATGGAAATCTCTGGATACATCCCTCACAGTTTAATGCCTTCGTTAAAATTCCTGAAGCTGTCCTTGGCATTTTTTAATTGAATCCCAGAGTTGCAGGGGAGCAACCCTGAGCACGGAAGTTCAGCCGAGCCCTTGTTTACACGGGTGAAATATGTAAACAGTTCTTTTTCCCCAAATATAGGGCTTTTTTCCTTGGCTGTCCTCCCGGTGTTTATAAAAGGCAGTTATGTAAATGACAATTGTAATAATTAAGCTGCTGTTTAGTGCTGTCCCCAGGGCTGCTGCTGCTGCTGCTGCAGAGCTGGGAGCTTGGGGCGTTATTGAAGATAATGGCACCTCGCAGAAGGAAACCAAGGGAAATTAAACAAACAAAATCCTCGTTAGAGAGGATCTCCCGTGAGAAAGGAGAGGTCTGGAATGAAATGATGTTACAGGGGAGCTCTGGGGATTGTGCTCTCCAGCCCTGCTCAGGCAGAGCTGCTGGTCCGTGGCCATGTCCTGTTGAGTTTCGGGTGTTTCCATGGCTGGAGCCTCCACAGCTTCTCTGGGCACCTTGTGCCAGCCAGGACCACCAAGAGACACATCTTTGTCATCTGTTACAGAGCCACCCCAAGCTGCCTTCCATGGTAGCTGAAAATGGCTTCAAATGGCCCCTGGGACCTTCAGCTTGGATATTGGACAGAATTCCCTAATTGTTGTCCAGCCCTGGCACAGGTGGAGTCACAGCCCAGGAGGGGAGTCACAGCCCTGTAGATGTGGCACCTGGGGACATGGTCAGTGGTGGTGGCCTTAACAGTGCTGGGGAACAGCTGGACTCGATGGTGTCCAAGGGCTTTTCCAACCTCGATGTCTCGGTGAAATTCCAGCTCTGCTTTAGCACTTGGGCCTCAGTGTCCTTTGATGATCCGGGTGGTGGCACCTTGAGGGGACAGCAGGACCCGCCAGCAGAGGCTGCAAAGTGGGGACAGCGAGCCCCGAGGGGTGCTGGAGGGGTGGGGGGGATGGAATCAGGAGGGATGAAAGGGAAGCAGGAGGGATGGAATCAGGAGGAATGGAATGGAAACAGGAGGGATGAAAGGGAAGCAGGAGGGATGGGAGGACAGCCGGCCTGTGTTGATGTGCCCAGGTTAATGGTCCATCAAGGACAGCCCTTGGGAGGGACAAGGACTCTTTGTTCTGCATGGGCAGACGCAGCCATGGAGTTGATAGTGGGGAGATAAAGAGCCGGTGTGGAGCCACCAAACAGCGGGATGGAGACAGAAGGTTCCCGATGACTCAGAGAGGCGGGGTGGGAGTGGAGGTGCTGGTTGTTGTTCCTCAGGACTGCAGGAGTCACAGCCCTGGTGAGGAGACGGAGATTTACTGAAACAAAGCCAATTTCGCACTCATTTTGAGGCTTTTGTTTGCTGAAGGTGTGTTGGAGTAACCTGATTGCAGTATTCCAGGCTTGCTTGGGCAGGGCTTGGAGCAGCCTGGGACAGTGGAAGGTGTAGATGAGCTTTATGGTCCCTTCCCACCTGAAGGATGATTCTCCGCTATGATCTTTAGGCTTAATCTTCCATCAGTCTTAGGCAAAGTGCCTGGTGCTGGTCTTTGTTCCTTCATTTGGGTATTCCTGCAGCTGCAGCCCATGGAGATAACAGGGAGGGGAATGGATAGCCCATCCTGGCTGCTGAAATTCTGGCAGCATTCTGGTATCAGTTCAGGGTTATCTGCTGATTAAATCACTGTGCCCCGTATTTAGGCTCCTTCTGGTCTTGATGAAAGCACCAGATTCCTCCCCGTGTTTGGTTTGATGGCTGTTGATGCTGTAGTTGGTTATCAGCACCTGGCAGCACTTGAAACCCTTGCTTTATTGCTCTTGCTGCTGCTCTCAGTTAATCTTCATTCCTGGCATTTGTGCTGGAGATACCCAGGGGCTGTCCTTGGGGTGGCAGGAAGTCTGGGCAGGATCCCCTCAATCCCCCAGTCCTTTATCCCTTCAGGTCTCTTTCCCTGGTTGACCCCCTTGGACAGACGTGAGCCAGGACTCAGGAGTTCCGTGGTCAGGAGGGGGTTAATCTGAATAAACCCACTTTGACAATAACACAGCCTTCCCTTCCTATAATCCAAACTTTGCTACAGCGTTGCCACGTTCTCCCCTGCAACAACAAGCCCAGGCTCGGAACAAGACAAGCATGTAATATTTTGGGAGATATCTTTTAGCCTGGCTTCATTTTTCCTTCTGGGGTCGGGTCCAAGGACAGCATAAACACAGAGACCATCTCGTGTCCCTGCTGGCTGCCTGGGAGATAACGGGAGGAGCCAGCACAGAAAGGCCCAGCCCAAAGTTCTGAGCCACCAGAAAACTCCTGCAGAGGGTAGGAGAGGAGCCCCAAATCTCTCCAGATCAACCTCAGGGCACCCAGTGCTCTTCCGAGCTCCGCGTGATTCCGGGTGCCTGTTATCACTGCCAGCACCCTTCAGCAGCTGGCCAGGAGTGCCCTGGGGAGGTTCCCAGTTCACTCACTGCTTTGGTCACCAGTTCCCAGCGCTGCTGGACTCCCCTGGCCACGTGGACAGGCATGAGTTAGCATGGAGTAACCTTCCATGAGGGTTGGGGAAGCAGCAGGACACCAGCCCTGCCTCTGCAGGAGGCTTCATGGTTGGCCAGGTCATTGTGTCCATGGGAAGCCATTCCCTTGTCCCAGTCCCTCTCCAGCTCTCCTGGAGCCCCGTAAGGCACTGGCAGGGGCTCTCAGGTCTCTCTTCTCCAGGTGAGCATCCCCAGCTCTCCCAGCCCATAGAGCACCTTGCACTTGGCCCTGCTGCACTCCATCCTGCCCAGGTCCCTGGGGATTCCCCATCCCTGGGCCCCGTGTCACCACCTGGCAGTGCCATGCAAGGCTCAGCCCCGTTTGGTGCTTGCACAGGCTCGGGCACGCAGCAAAATGTGAAGTGTTGGTCTTGGAAAGCAGAGAATCATGTGCAAAGCAGCCAGAAGAGCCCATTCCATAATCAGGAAGGAGGGAAGTGTTTTAATTGATGTGTTTTATAAACACACAGCTCTTCCTCCCCAAACGCCCGGGCTGCACACGGTGCCAACACCAACAGCCTCCAGGGGGGACCTGGAACTCAGGCTGTGGGCAGCAGCCAGCCCCTGCTGGGTGGGAGAGCTGCCCTGGGGGGAGTGGGGAGGGATGGGGCTGAGAGGGGCAGATGATGGGGCTGCCCAGCCCTGCCTGCCTTGCCCTGCCCAGCCCTGCCTGCCTTGCCCTGCCCAGCCCTGCCCTGCCCTCGCCTGCCCTGCCCTGCCCAGCCCTGCCCTGCCCTGCGTGCCCTGCCCTGCCCAGCCCTGTGCCCCAGCCCGCTCCAGGAGCTCCCCAGCCTGGCCTGGCTGCCAGGGCAGGCCCAGAGGGCTGACGGGCTGCTGCTTGCCCCAGCAGAGTTCTGCCGCATCGACCAGGCGCTGTGCCACGACGAGGACGAGCAGCTGAGCTTCGAGGCCGTGCGCAACATCCACAAGCAGATGGACGACGACGCCAACGGCAACGTGGACGTGGAGGAGAGCGACGAGGTCAGTGTGGGCTTGCTGCCTCCTGCTCGTGCCAGGGGAGCCGCCTGGCACCGTGAGGTGATCCGGCTGGTGCCTCAGCACTTCGTCACTGCGGGTTGGGGCTTTTCCTCGCCGCTGGGGCTTCGTAGCTTCAGTGTTGTTCAGAGCAGCTGTGGCTGCCCCTGGATCCCTGGCAGTGTCCAAGGCCAGGCTGGATGAGGCTTGGAGCAAGCTGGTGTGAAAAACACACGTCACTTATTATGTAAAATTTATAAGTTTAATAAAAGTAAAATAAAATAGACAATAAGGAGAAAAAAAAAAAACAAAGCTCTTTTGGGCCAAGGTGCTGATACCAACAAGATCAGCACCTCGTCTCTTTTCAGATCTTTTGTTTTAAGGACTTCTGTGTTACATATTTAAATGAGCTAATACATGATTCAAATGTTCATTTTGGTTTCAAGACCCCTCTCAAGTACACAGTTTATTTATGGGGCTCCATACAGTCTGGATGGAGGTGGTAAATCAGTCTTCTTCAACAAGGCTCAATTATTCCTTATCTTTAGGAATTCCAGATGCCCCTCCTGTCTTCTATCTATTTGAGGAGTTACAAAAAAACCCAACAATCCCATCCCTACTTTGTTACAATCTAAGAATATTCATCTATTACATTTTTCAAATTCTATTAATAAAGGAACATGCAATACAACCTTCCCATATTATACATAAAGCAATCAGCTTGCTGTGTGCGAAAAGCCAACTCCAAAACCTGCATTTATAACACTGGGATGCTGGAAGGTGTCACTGCTCGTGGCAGGGGGTGGGATTAAATGAGCTTTAACGTCCCTCCCAAGCCAAATCATTCCATGATTTTATGTTCACTACATTTTTCCAGCAGGCAACTAAAACAGTTTCAGTCCATGTGTGCTCACTGCAGAAAAAGGAGCAGCTTTTTGTTGTGTCAGCCTTGGACATTTTAGCTGATCAAGGATGGAAGAGAAAGACAGTTGTTCTTTGTTTACACAAGCACTATTGGAAATAAGAGTCTGCTGGAAAAGGGAAAGCTCTTTGTAGTGTCGCCTCAGTTGTGGTGGGTGCTCGTTGGAGGTGAGGAATTCTGTCTGCTAGGGAGAACTGGCAGCTAAACAGGAAAGTCAGAGTGTTGGAAGCTGAGAGGAAGCACGTGGGTGCAGGGATCTGTTGCCACTCACAGGTAGCTCTGCAGTCCTGAGTTACAGAATCCCAGACTGGTTTGTGTTGGGAGGGACCCTAAATCCCACCCAGAGCCCCCCCTGCCCTGGCAGGGACACCTCCCACTGCCCCAGGCTGCTCCCAGCCCCAGTGTCCAGCCTGGCCTTGGGCACTGCCAGGGATCCAGGGGCAGCCACAGCTGCTCTTGCACATGCAGCCATCACAATGTCCCCCTGGAGCAGTGACAGTCCCCAGGGACACAGCACAGGGCCCTGCTGCCAGGAGCTGCTGCTTTGGGGTGGCTGTTCCCAGCTTGCAGGGCTGTTCCCTCTGCCTCAGTCCCACTCCAGTGAGTAATGAAAGCAGCTGAAAAGCTTCAGTTGCATTTCCTCCACCACATGAGGTGTTCCCCTGGAGGCAGTTCCCTGCACTGCAGCAGTTCCCTGGAGCTGCAGCTCAGCCTCTCCCCAGGACTGGGGCAGCCCATTTCAGCCCATGTGTGCTGCTCCTTGGCAGTAAAGTAGGAATAAGCCTCATTTCCTTAGGGTTGGGCAGAAGTGGCAGTTCTATGTCTCTGAGCAGATCTTGCCCCCACTCCCACTGGAGTCACTGGGAGCTCCTGGTACAAAGCACTGCTGGGAATGTCTGCTTAGAGCCTTGGCACTGAGACACTGCCAGGCTGGGAGGAATTCAATGGGTTTTGCTCAAAGGCTTCAGAATCACTGCCTTGGTGCTCTTAGAGCCACTCCTCAAACCCCTGGGAGCTGGATCCCAGCAGTGCTGAGCCCTGGCAGGGCTGCTCCTGCTCCCAGCACCTCTGCTCTGCATGTAGGGGGGCTGGAAAAGGGGCTGGAGCCCCAGGAGGGGCTGAGGGAGCTGGGGAAGGGGCTGGAGCCCCAGGAGGGGCTGAGGGAGCTGGGGAAGGGTCTGGAGCCCCAGGAGGGGCTGAGGGAGCTGGGAAGGGGCTGGAGCCCCAGGAGGGGCTGAGGGAGCTGGGGGAAGAGGCTGAGCCTGGAGCAAAGGAGGCTCAGGGGGCCCTTGTGGCTCTGCACAGCTCCTGCCAGGAGGGGACAGCTGGGGTGGTCGGGCTCTGCTCCCAGGGCACAGGGACAGGAGGAGAGGGAATGGCCTTGATTGTGAACCAGGGGAAGTTCAGGTTGGATGCTGGGAAAATTCCTCCTGGAAAGGACTGTCCAGCCTGAGTGGGGCAGAGGGGCAGAATCCCAATCCTTTTCTGGCTGCCCACGCTGAGGGATCAGCCCAGGGCACAGGGATGTCAGGTCCCAGCACTTGTGGCTGAGGCCTGTGGAGCTTCTCCCACCAACCTCCAGCTCCTTCTCCCCAGGGCTGCTCCCAATCCACTCTCCCCCAGGCTGTGTTTGTGCTGGCATTGCCCCCACCCAGAGGCACCTGCACTTGGGTTGTTGCATTTACAGTTGGCCTCAATGATTTTGGAGCGATTCCCTGTCCCTGGGATTCCACGTGTGCAGCTGCTGCTTTACCTCTGCTGAGCTTTTATTGAAGTTGCATTAAGGTTCACCTGTCAGTAAGCTCTGGAGCCACTGAATGAGGTATTGCAGGAATTTCCCTCTCTGAGCCAGCTCCTGCTGGGTTCTCCCTGTCAAGGTTATGGCTCTCCCCTACATGGAGCCTGCAGTCAGGTTGAACTCCAGGCTGTGGTGGGACAGCTGCTGGGGGATTATTGGGAAGAATGCAGGAGGCTCAGATTGAAACCTTTTACGGGGTTCATGGGCTTCCAGGATGGTCTGGCTTGGGAGGGACTTCAAACCTCATCCAGTTCCACCACCTGCCATGGGCAGAGACACCTTCCATTATCCCAGGGTGCTCTAAGCCCCGTCCAGCCTGCATTGGAGCACTTCCAGGGATGGGCATTTTCCTGCTTGGTTGAGAAGTTTATATTTTCATTTATTATTTTGGCCCCTAGCCCCTGGGGGTAAGTGATGGGAGTGTTTTGTTTGGACTGAACCCCCTGCCTGGGCAGAAGGGGACACACACAAGACAATGGTGTTTTTAAAATAAATGATGGGTGGACTTCTGTCCCACAGCTTCATGCTGTCCGTAAGTCATCCTTGCAGTTTTCCTGCTGGGAGGTGAATTTTCAATGAAGTTTCAGATGACATCAGTGGCCTCGATTCAGGTGAAAGAACTGTCCCTCATGGGGAAATCTTCTAATTAGGGATCTATTCCTGTCTCCACGCTGGCAGCAAAGGCAGCTCTGGCTCTTTGGGGTGTGGGTTCCCGGTGCTCTCGGATGCTGCCAGCCTGGTTTCCTCAGGAAACAAAGTTTGTGTTGCTGCTCAGTCTTTCCCTGGCTCCTCCCAGGCCCTGATCCTGCTGCCCAGGGTCACTGGGTGGGAGGAGGCCTTGGAGGCAGGAGTTGTGTGTGGTTGTGATGGAGTTGGTAGCTCAGAAGAGCTGTTGAAGCTGGGGAGCACGGTGAGCTCGTGGCTGGCTCTGGCCCTTGGCTCCGGCACAGCAGGAGCTGGTGCTGGGGAGGGAGGGTGGCACGGATCCAGGGATGTGGGAGGGATGGCAAGGTTTGAAAAATCACTTCAGTAGTTGGAGTTTCTGCAGATAAAAGAACCACAAAACAGAGTTCAAGGAGAGTTTGGACAACGCTCTCAGGCGTGGAGTGGGATTGTTGGGGCTGTGCAGAGCCAGGCCTTGGACTTGATGATCCTTTTGGATCCCTTCCAGTTGAGGGGAGTCTGTGATTCTATGGAAAAAAAACCTCCAGAAAGTCCCTTTTTGTGTTTCTGCTCATTTCTGAGTGTGCCTTCAGCCAGCAAGTTCACCCCCAGCCCCTCTGCAGCTCTCCTGGAGCCCCTTCAGGCCCTGGCAGGGGCCCTGAGCTCTCCCTGGAGCTTCTCCTCTCCAGGTGAGCACCCCCAGCTCTCCTAGCCTGGCTCCAGAGGGGCTCCAGCCCTGGAGCAGCTCTGTGGCTCCTCTGGGCTGGCTCCAGCAGCTCCAGCTCCTCTTGCTGTTGGAGACCCCAGAGCACCAAGGTCAGCATTCCCAGGCTGAGTCTTCCCGCTGTGATCCCAGCTCATCCTGTGCTTGTGGCAGTGGTTCTGGTCCCGTTGCTTTTGGCTGGTTTGACCATGGTTTGTCTTTCCCTCAGCTTGGTGGGGAGACTCAGGATTGACTCCGTTTCATTCTGTCCTCGTGGATTTACAGCCTGGCTGAGGCTGGGGTGGTCTGGATGGGATCTTGGAGATGGCCCATGTGGGACCTTGGAAATGGTGTGGCCCACCCTCTGTCCAGGACTCGGAGCTTTGGGTGCCTCCAGGCCTGGGATCAGTGGGATCTTTGACACTTGGAAGTGCTGCTTTTTGGTGGTTTGCAAGTAGGTCAGTACTGTGCACAGTGGTCCTTGTGCCTGAGCTTTGGAACATCTGGGACAGTGGGAGGTGTCCCTGTCCATGGCAGGGGCAGCACTGGGTGGACTTTAAGGTCCTTCCCAGCCCAAACCAGTCTGGGATTCCATGATTTTGTCTTTTCCCCAGAAGGTACTGGTGGAGAATGTGCTTTAAGGTCTCTTTGGGCTGTGGTGGGCTCAGCCCAGCTCCTCCAGCCCTTCCTGCATCCCCTCCCAGCTCGTTTATGGGGACATCCCCCCAGCCCAGCTCCGTCCCCTCCGCCGAGTCCTTGGGGTTTGTTTTGGCCACCGTGGCTCCAGGGGAAGCTGAGGGATCACTTTTCCTTTCTGTGCTCCCCGAGCTAAATATACAGAGCAGCAGCTGCTCCTGCTGCCGGCGGGGCTGGAGCGGGGCCGGTGACATCGGTGACATTGCCGCCGTGTCACCGCCGGGATTGGCACAGCTGGAGCCCCGAGGCCCGGCCCCTGCTGGAAACACAAATCTGCCCAAATTCTCCCCCTGTCCATGCAGGGCAGGAGGGGCCGTGGCAGAGTGGGGAGCCCCAGGCTGGAGCTGCCTCAGCAGCACCTGCAGGCAGCCTGGAGTGTAAAGCTGCCCAGATCTTTTCCGTGCCCTGCCTGGTGTTAGAACACCATCTCCGGGTCTGAGGGTGTTCACTGGGTGTGGATGTCATCCTGTTGCCACGTGGAGGAGCCCAAAGATGAAGCTGCCTGCGTGGGGATCATGTCCTGAGGGGCAGGAATGTGGAGTTATCCTTTCACTCGGTTCCATCTGTTGGGCACTGGAATGTGAGTGGTTCTGTGTCTGCTGGCACATTTCACAGACTGCTCTGGGCTGGGAGGGACCTCAGAGCCCACCCAGTGCCACCCCTGCCATGGCAGGGACACCTCCCACTGGCCCAGGCTGCTCCAAGTGTCCAGCCTGGCCTTGGGCACTGCCAGGGATGCAGGGGCAGCCCCAGCTGCTCTGGGCACCCACTGAGCTAGGCTCAATATATTTATCTGTATTTTTCAGTGGAACTGCCTCCCCTCCTGCCCGTGGCGTTTGTCCCAGCTTGGATTTGAAGGTGCAGATCAAATCCAGTAATAATTTTGGGGTTCTTACTCCATTGACATAAAGCTGGTTCCATTGTGCCACTCAGGTGAATTTTTGGTGGTACTATAATTCAAAGAAAAGTCTGGAACCCCAGTACTCAAGGTTCTGATTAATTATCTCTTCTCTGTGTTAAAATGAATTTAAAATATTTACTTACTGAATATTTCCTGCCTATTCTTCCCAGGAATAGAAATATTCAGGGGTACTGCAGGGAATATGCTTGTATCTGTATAAAAGATAGATGTGTATATCTTATATATCAAATATATCCGTTTTTAAAATTATTTATTCAGATTTATTTTGATTTCCCATCAAAATTACTACTATTCAAAAATTTTCTTTGTGCTCCTCATCTCCCTAAAGAGGAACCAAAGGCTAATCCTGCTGTTAATTCCTCTCCTAGTTCTTGAGGGAAGACTTGAATTACCATGACCCAGCAGTCAAGCACAGCACTTTCCATGGAGAAGACAAGCTCATCAGTGTGGAAGATCTCTGGAAGGCCTGGAAAACATCTGAAGGTAAAAAAAGGGCAAAAAGCCAAGAAATCCCTTCCCAAGAGTGCCAAAGAGTTTGGATTTAAGATGCCCTGGGCAGAGTGTGCAGCTCTCAGGAGGAATGTGCTGCTCTTCCTCCCTTGTACCCTTCCAGCTCCCTTTTTGAGCTGTGGATTCCCAAGATTTCCTTGGGCTTGGTGCTTCCAAACTGTTAATGCTGCCCCTGAGCCTGGCCACCAAAATACCAGTTATCATTTTGTTCCTGCACCCTAGAAATGTGTGTTAAATAGAGCCCAGTGCTCCCCAATTCCAGCTTCTCCTTCAAACACCCAGTTTCAGATGGAATTTTAATGGGCTGATAACATCCTAAATATTCAGTGGAGCTGCCTGGGAGCTCTCCTGCAGGTTGTGTTTTCCTTAGGAGAAACTTTCTGAACCTGAAAAGCTCTTTCACAGTGAGAAGAAGGGAGAACAAAATCCAGGAAGTGTCATAAGTACAGTCCATGTAGAAATAACTTTCAGCTGTTCCAAAATGCTGTGATTCATCCAGCACCCAGGGAGGTGATGGGAGTTCAGCCTCTGGTGAGAAACTTCCGGAAACCAGGGAGGGAATCTTGGAACAAACTTGTAAGATTGGCAAGAGCTTCCCCAGTGCTTTCACACAGAATTCCACAGATATTATTAATCCTTTTTTTTTTTTTTTTTGCAGTGCTCCTCATCTCTAAAAGAGGAGTTCTCTCATGCTGGATATCAGTCTTCTAATCAATTTATCAGCCATAGAAACTTCAGTTTCTCATTTGGGTCCTGTTTGTATTTCATTTCTCTGCATCAGCCCTTAAATTCCTCTGGCTGGGGTGTCTGTGTTTGCAGAGCTGGGGGTGCAGCTGGAGGGAGTGCAGCAGTCCCTCCCATTCCCAGGGGCACTGAATGGACACTGAGGTGCAGGGTGGATTGAACAGTGGGGCTGTGCATGAGGAGGCTCCAGGGAGAGCTCAGAGCCCCTGCCAGGGCCTGAAGGGGCTCCAGGAGAGCTGCAGAGGGGCTGGGGACAAGGGCTGCAGGGACAGCACCCAGGGAATGGCTTCCCAGTGCCCAGGGCAGGGCTGGCTGGGATCTTGGGAATCAGGAATTGTTCCCTGGCAGGGTGGGCAGGGCCTGGCACAGGGTGCCCAGAGCAGCTGTGGCTGCCCCTGGATCCCTGGCAGTGCCCAAGGCCAGGCTGGACACTGGGGCTGGGAGCAGCCTGGGACAGTGGGAGGTGTCCCTGCCATGGCTGGGGTGGCTCTGGGGGGGATTTGGGATCCCTCCCAGTCCAAAGCAGCCTGTGGTATCTGTGAGATGATTCCAGAGCTGTGTATCCCAGACCAGCTGTGTATCTCTCCCATGGAGCTGGGCAGGGATGTGTTGAAAATTCCTGTTCACATCACTTAGGAGTGACACAATTGCTCAGGACAGGGATGGAGTCACATCCTGGGGGGTTTCACAGCCCTGTGGATGTGGCACTTGGGAACATGGGCAATGTTGGACTCGGTGGGCTCAGAGGGGTTTCCAGCCTCAGGGATCCTGTGATTCCATGACTCTGAGTCCCTGCATCTCCTGTGTCCAAGGAGTGCCTGGTGTAAGAAATATTTATCCCATTACAGGGCTGTTTACAGATGGCTTTGCCTGGAGTGTATTTTGCTGTCAGCTGGGAAAGAGTAGAAGTGGTTAAGGGATGGAGGAGAGCATTCCTTGATACTCACCAGGCCCCTTAATTACTGAGCAGCCTTGGCTCTGTCCCTGCCTCTGGCAGAGCTGCTGTGGCACTGTGGGTGTCCCAGGGTTGGATTTACTTCCTGCTCTTGTTTTCCCATTCATCATCTTGTAGATCTGGCTCAGAGTAAGTGACTGGTTTCTGAAGGGTGGTCTGCTGTCATGGAATCACAGAGAGTTTGGGGTGAGAGGGACCTTACAACCCACCCAATGCCACCCCTGGCAGGCACGGACACCTCCCACTGTCCCAGGCTGCTCCAAGCCCCAGTGTCCAACCTGGCCTTGGGCACTGCCAGGGAAATTTGAAGCCAAATTTGGGAGTTTGAACTGAAGTCATGAAACTGGAGCCAGGCTTGTAGGAAAGCTCTGCTCCTTGCTGTGGCTGTGAAGGGCACTGACATCCCACAGGGATGGGGTGCCTGGGCCTGTTGCATTTGTTTTCAAGCCTTTGCTTTTCCTCCCATCCATTGTTGCTGTTCTTGGTCACACATGGAAAGTAAAAAGATATTTCTGCCCCTTAATTATTGCAGAAGATAAAGGTTGTGATGGTGCTGGGTCTGATGGATGGTGCCCTGGGTGAGCCTGGCTCTACCAAAGCCATGGAGGTGATGCCAGATCAGCCCCTGGGCATGAGGAGGCAGGGCAGGCTCCTGCTCATCTTGGTGCTTGGTTCTCAGGGACTCTTTCCCAAAATAAACAGCTCCAGATGTGGAAATGAGAGAAGCCAGGGACTCTGGAGGAGCCCAGGGCTGGCAGTGCTGATGGCTGGGATGTGGCCTCATGCCCCATGGCAGGGCAGTGCTGATGTCACCATGCAGGGCCTGTGGCTTCTCCCATCCTTCCATCATTAACATCCTGCTCGTTAACATCCTGTATCATTAACAGGTGTCCCCTGGTGTGGGACAGTGAGCAGGAGCTGTAGGGAGCTCCCTGCAGCCAGGGCAGCTTGGTGGCCTCGTCTGTGGCACCCTGCAGCTGAGGCACCGTGCCAGCATCCATGGGGATGGCACCTTCCTTTGGAGCCTTGCTGTCCTCGCCCAGCCCTGGGCTCTGCCTCTGCTCCCTCAGCCTCATCAGCTCAGTTAGCTCTCTGAGCTCCATCTTTGGGCCCTCTTGTCTCCACCAGATCCTTCATCTCCCTCATCTCTCTCATTTCTCTGAGATCTATCTCCCTCAGCTCTGTGAGCTCGCTCAGCTCCCTCATCTCTCTCAGCTCCCCCATGTCCCCCAGCTCCCTCAGCTCTCCCAGATCACTTATCCCTCCTCTCCCCCATCACTCAGCTCCCTGTGGGAGGCACTGGGCTCCCTGGAGCTTGGGGAGATGTTTCTCATGCTCGTGTGCCCAGCCTGTGTTGATATTGCAGCAGAGCTGTGCAGCCCTGTCATGGACAGGGACAGAGGATGATAAATTAAAGTAAATTAAATAAATTAAATCCCATTCTGTCCAATAAAAACACAGGTGACCAGGTCAGTGCTGTGTCCCAGGCTGGGTTGGATGGGGCTGGGAGCAGCCTGGGACAGTGGGAGGTGTCCCTGTCATGGCAGGGGTGGCACTGGATGGGCTTTAAGGTCCCTCCCAATCCAAACTAATGTGGCATTCTGGGATGGTCCTTGCCTTCAGAGCATTGCTGGAAGTATAACACAACAAAGTGGCAAAGGCAGGAGCTTGCTTTCCTAGGGTTTCCTCACCTCTGGCTCTGGAGCTGCGTGACAGCTCCAAAAATAGTCCACATCTGCCCAGGGGAGGAGGTTAAGGAGCAAAGTTCACCTGGTTTGCTTGGGCTGCAGCACCTGCTCCACATCCTCCCACAGATCCTTTCTCAAACTGCTTCCAATCCTTTATTTCCAGCATCACTCCATGTGTGCCTTTCTTGGTCAGAGCTCAGAGGGAATCCCACAAGGGTTTGGGTTGGAAGGGACCTTAAAGTCCACCCAGTGCCACCCCTGCCATGGCAGGGACACCTCCCACTGTCCCAGGCTGCTCCCAGCCCCAGTGTCCAGCCCTGCCCTGGGCAGTGTGACACTCCAGGCAGTCCTGCAGGACCTCAGCCTCCCTGTCATGGGTCTGTCTTTGCCCAGGAGCTCCTGAGGTTCTGCTGCACCTGAGCCCTCACAGACCACACACGGCGTGGGAAGAGCTGCCAGGAGCTTTCCCTGTGACAACACACCTTTCCCAGGGCTGCTCTTGCCCTGTGCTCCCAGCTCCCAAAATTAAAACATGCAACGAGGCCATCAGATAGAGGAGCAGCAGAGGCTCCACCTCCTGCCACAGCACCAGGCCTGGCACCCTGGCAGGGCCAACGCCCCAAGCACTGGCAGGGCACTGGGGATCACTGGGGTTTCCAGCAGCCAGGTGATCCTGCTGCCTCCAGACTCCCAGCAGGGAATGTTCCTCCTCATCACGTGCCCAAAGCCCTGGAATCCTGAGGTCAGCTCTGAAAGCCTCCAGATCCATGCACATCCCTGCTCCAGATCCATGCACAGGGTGCCCAGAGCAGCTGTGGCTGCCCCTGGATCCCTGGCAGTGCCCAAGGCCAGGCTGGGCACTGGGGCTGGGAGCAGCCTGGGGCAGTGGGAGGTGTCCCTGCCATGGCAGGGGTGGCACTGGGTGGGCTGGGAGGTCCCTCCCCACCCAACCTGGGACTCGCTGATATTTCCTGTACCCACCACGTGGCTGTTCTGCTCTCCTCAGTGTACAACTGGACGGTGGAGGAGGTGGTGCAGTGGCTCATTTCCTACGTGGAGCTGCCCCAGTACGAGGAGACCTTCCGGAAACTGCAGCTGAGCGGCCACGCCATGCCCAGGTCAGTGCCGTGCCCAGGTCAGTGCCATGCCCAGGTCAGTGCTGTGCCCAGGTCAGTGCCGTGCCCAGGTCAGTGCCATGCCCAGGTCAGTGCTGTGCACAGGTCAGTGCTGTGCCCAGGTCAGTGCCATGCCCAGGTCAGTGCCCTGCACAGGTCGGTGCGCT
>VWYO01009201.1:37663-48165 GCA_013400275.1 Rhadina sibilatrix
GTGCTGTGCGCAGGTCAGTGGCATGCCCAGGTCAGTGCTGTGCGCAGTTGGGTCAGTGCCCTGCCCGGGTCAGTCCTGTGCCCAGGTCAGTGCTGTGCCCAGGTCAGTGCCATGCCCAGGTCAGTGCTGTGCACAGGTGGGTCAGTGCCGTGCCCAGGTGGGTCAGTGCCATGCCCAGGTCAGAGCCATGCCCGGGTGGGTCAGTGCCATGCCATGCCCAGGTCAGTGCCCACAATGTCCCCATGGCATGTGTGCAGGGAAAGAACCAGGGCCTGGCAGGAGTGGGATCCTCTCATCACCTGAAGTTCCTTGGCATGTGCCCAGTGTGATTCCTGTTCTGGTGCTGTTGTGAGGGAAAAGAGGGGAAATTTGGGTTTGATTTAGGGCAGGAATTGTTCCCTGGCAGGGTGGGCAGGCCCTGGCACAGGGTGCCCAGAGCAGCTGTGGCTGCCCCTGGATCCCTGGCAGTGCCCAAGGCCAGGCTGGACGCTGGGGCTGGGAGCAGCCTGGGGCAGTGGGAGGTGTCCCTGCCAGGGCAGGGCTGGCACAGGGTGGGATTTGGGGTCCCTCCCACCCCAAACCATTCCAGCATTCTATGTAAGAGAAACACTGGCTGGGAGTCAGCCTACACTTGTAACAGGTTTGAAAAACCTGGGTGCAGCTTTTTTGGATAAAGGTTCCTGTTGCTGAAAAAGGAGCTTTTCAAGTGACTGGGAAGGAGGGATTGATTACCTGGGGATAAAATGAGGATGTTTTTGAGGCAGCACAATGTGTGTCACATTCCTTCCAAGGGAGAACTGTGGTTTACGTTCTGTGACGCAGGATGTAAAGGCAATGGAGATTTGATTAAAAAATAGTTATTAGTGATTGGTAGGACACCAAAAGATGGGTTTTGATGGGAGATCAGTCCCTCATGCTGTCAGATTAATGAATTAGGCCTGGCCCTGGTTTTTCCTGCTCTCTCCCAGTCCTCAAAATGCTGCTGCAAAGTGTGCTAGAGACACCCTGGTTCAGAGGCACCGACAGTGAGGGACCTGTGGTGGTAGCAGGGAGCTCCAGGCCCTGCTCCCGGGTGTCCCTGAGCTCTGTTCCTGGTGCTGCTGGATGTGGCCACAGCTGGTTTTCCCTGTTGTGCAGGCTGGCAGTGAACAACGCCACCATGATGGGCACCGTGCTGAAGATGACGGACCGCAGCCACCGGCAGAAGCTGCAGCTCAAGGCTCTGGACACGGTGCTCTTTGGGCCCCCTCTGTGTGAGTACCCAAACCACAGCTATCAGGGCAACGGGGCACTAAGGGTTCTGTAACTCTTGCTTTGGAAAGGCAGGTGTCTGCCAGGGAAAGCTGGAGTTTCCCTTGGAATGGGGAATGTAAACCCCTCACCCCCTCCAAATTATAATTTTGCAATTCAGGGCTTTCAGGCAAAGATTTGGGAATGGGAATAACAGTTCTTTACTGGGAATATTAACAATACAAATGTAGTAGAAAACAAAACCACCCAACCAAGCCAGCAAACAAACAAACACCAACCCTAGAAACCCTGACAGAGTCAGAGCTCCAACCTGACACCCTGTTGGTGAGGGGGTTGGGAGCAGCCCACAGTGAGTCCNAGAATCCACATTTAGAATCTCACAATTGTTGAGCTCAGTTGTGTGGGGAATAGCTTCACTGAAGATTGGCATGGATACTGGAGAGCTTCCCCTCGTTCTTCTTGGAGGTTTTACGTGTGCATGGCATTGTACAATCTGCTTCATAGGAATTTATTCTTTGGCCTTGCTGGTCTTTGCTTTGTATGGTAATTAACTCCACGCCCTTCTGGGCATGTTCAGCTTGTTGTGGTGGTCTTGGAGGGTCTTTACAAGATGAAGGAAACGGAGTCTTCCTCAGCGAACTTTTTACTTTTATTTTTGTGTGTGTGCTTTGGCTTTTTTGGCACTTTTTTAAGGCAAGAAGTTACTTTCTGCTGGCCAAGAGTCTGTTTTTTTCTTTGTCTGCATCTTTAGTTTTGTTATTTCGTTGTGTTTAGGTTAGTCCTTTTTATGAGTGAGGGGTCTCAGATGCTTGTACTCTTTAAAATACGTGAAGGGTAACAGACACAACACTTGATACTCACTAAATGCTTTTTAAAATGTAGTTTAAAATACATTCTAAAGCACTGTTTAAAATACAGTGTATGCTCTTAAGTTTACTATAAAGATTAGCTAGAATTTTCAGACTTTAACCTCATTGGGATATGGAGAGAGACAGGGCCACTTGTGGAGAGTTCAAAACACAATTTATTGCCTCAGTGTCAAGGAATGAGAGCACCAGGAGTTTGTGGCCAGTGCTCACAAGAGCACAGGTTAGAAGGGCTTTTAAAGGTTTATTAGCCAATAAACTACTGCCACACAGATTGTTTTAACTTTCACACCAATGGCTCATTAACCTGTATCACCTGTCCTGCCACAGTGCAGATTGTTTTATCCAGTCCTATAGTGACACACAAAGCTTATTGCTACACCTTAAAACCTTTTACTATTTCTATAACTACTTTTATACCCAAACTTTAAAACCTTAAAACTTTCCACTACCTGGCTTAATACGTTTCTATCTAAACTACAACCCCACATTTTTGCCTGTGGTCTCTACATTTGGAAGCCTATTCCAAGGTCTCAGGTTGAGCCTTGTATGCAGTTCTGTGTTTGGGCCTGCATGCACGAGCTTCCAAGAATCCTCTGTGCCTTCATTTCCCACACCAGGATTGGGAAAGACCCCCAAGGCCACCAGGTCCTTGGACATGAGGATCTGTGTCTGCTGAGGTTGGGCAGCCCAAACTGCCCAGCGCAGCCTCACACAGGGAACTCGTCCCAGCAGGGTTCCCCTGGAGCAGGAACAGGTTCATTCTGGATTTGTGGGAGCAGCTCTGCAGCCTGGAGGCATCCTGGGCTGGCATTCCCATCTCTGAGGGCTGCTCCCTGGGGTGCAGCTGGCATCTCCCACTGTCCTGCTGGCATCTCCTGGGTGGTGCACAGGGTAGAACTGTGCTGCTGCCCTTCTGTGGTGCTGATGGTGAGGGCAGTGATCCTGCCTGCTCCCAGGGAAGCTGCTGCCATGTCCTGGGGCTCTGTCATTGTGTCCTGGGCTGTCCTGGGGCTCCACTGCCATGTCCTGAGGCTCTGCTGGTGACTCAGGCTGTGAATTACCTACCTCTGGAGGAGGGAAGGAGCAGCAGGCTGGATGGGAAGGAGTTTGGGATGGCTGGTGTGAGGCCCTGGGCTCCTTTGATGCTTGATCAGGATCTCAAGCTCTCTGATGTGTATCTCCACGCTCCAGGTGCTCCCTTTGCATCCCTTTGTTCCCTCTGGCTCCTGTCTGCTCCCTGTTAAAGGTGCTGTTGTCTCTCTCCTTCTCTGGCCTGGCTTTCTCCTGGGTTTTGGGTGCAGAGGGGTGGAATCCCCTCTTTCCTGCTGCCCATGCTGGGGGATCACCATGGGAATTTTGGGGTCCCAGTGCTCATGGCTGGGGCATGTCTGGCCTCTCCCACTCCAGCACCCCCAAGCCCTTTCTCCCCAGGGCTGCCCTCCAGCCATTCCCAGCCAATCCTGGGAAAACTGCCTGCACAGTGTGACCCAGAGTGTGGGGCTTGGCAGAGCCATGGGAAGGAAATCACAAGCCTGGGTTGTACAATCAGCCATTTTTGCTCACAGTTACCAAAAAGCCTCTTTTTGTACAGCACAGTTTGGTTGCTATTCATTGCCAGTGTTCAACATGAAGCTTTTTGGTGAGGTGGTGGCCTGGCCAGGGCTGCAGGAGCTGTCCTGGGTGAGCTCCTCCAACGGTGGCTCCAGCCCAGCAACTCCTGTGCTGGGGGCAGAATTTTTCCAGAGCTGTTGTGTGCTGTGTAAATGGCAAAGGGAATGGCTTGTGGTGGCTGGGAATGATTGTTCCCCATGCTGGAGCTGTTCTGTTCTGCTCTGCAGCTCCCTTGGCCTGCAGCCTGACCCAGGCAGGGTCACAGAGATCAGAGTGTGCAGGGAACCGTGGTGCCCGGGCTGCTCTGCTCCAGGGCTGCTCGCACCTCCGTGCCTGGCAGCTCTTCAGGCCAGGCTGGATGGGCCTTGGAGCAGCCTGGCCTCCTGGAAGGTGTCCCTGCTCACAGCAGAAGGTGGAATGGGATGAGCTTTAAGGTCCCTCCCAACCCACACCATTCCAGGGTTCTTTGACTGTATATACAGGGCATGTGAGCAGAGGAAATACACTTCAAATCTGCAGCTGAAGGAGAGATTTATCCCTTTTCAGAAGGTAAATTTTGCTGGTTTCTGGTCATCTGAATGGCTTTGTCTCCAGTCATGGGGAGAGGTTGTTTATCTAAACCAATTCCTTGAGGTATGGATTGCAAAACAGGAGCCACCAGCAACTGGCAGCTTCGGGAAGTACTTGGTGACCATTGAAGCTGCAGAGGCTGCTCCTTTCCCATGGTCAGGGGAGGTGGCTCTGGAGGGGAGCTGGGTGGGCTCTGGGGGTCTGTGAGCTGCTGGCAGTGGGATGTGGTGCACAGGTAGAGTTTCAAGGGTTTGTCTCCTCTCTTGAAGCTCTGTTCACCTCAGGTGCAAAAGCTTTGAATACCAGCAGCCTGGCTAGGAGCCCCAGTCCTCCTGCAGGCTCCTAAATCCAGAGACATCCTGCTGCCTGTGGGGATCACAGCAGGTGGACACAGTGCTCTTCCTGCTGCTGGGTGAAGCTTTTCCCAACCCAGGGCTCCAGGGCTGCATGTCTGGCTCGTGGCAGAGGTTTCAGCCAGTTTCCATGGCCAGTTTCCATGTAAATCTGCAGGCTCCTGCTCTCCCTCCAGGTCTGGTTCCTGCTGCCAGGCTCCAGCCCTGCCATTTCCTACAGCAAACAGGTCTGACCACTTCATCTCTGTAATTAATCCAAGTGCAAGGGAGCGTGGTACAATTATAATCTAAGCAAGGTGAGGTGATTCCTTCTTCTGTGTCTGTCCCTCTGGGGTCCTGTTGCTGTGGTTTAGGAATTTATCTGTCACAGAATAGCAAAACTTCAGGTGAAACATGGAATTCCAGACTGGGTTAGGTTAAAGGGACCCCAAATCCCACCCAGTGCCACCCCTGCCCTGGCAGGGACTCCTCCCACTGTCCCAGGCTGCTCCCAGCCCCAGTGTCCAGCCTGGCCTTGGGCACTGCCAGGGATCCAGGGGCAGCCACAGCTGCTCTGGGCACCCTGTGCCAGGGCCTGCCCACCCTGCCAGGGAACAATTCCTGATTCCCAAGATCCCAGCCAGCCCTGCCCTGGGCACTGGGAAGCCATTCCCTGGGTGCTGTCCCTGCAGCCCTTGTTCCCAGTCCCTCTGCAGCTCTCCTGGAGCCCCTTCAGGCCCTGGCAGGGGCTCTGAGCTCTCCCTGGAGCTTCTCCTCTCCAGGTGAGCACCCCCAGCTCTCCCAGCCGGGCTCCAGAGGGGCTCCAGCCCTGGAGCAGCTCTGTGGCTCCTCTGGGCTGGCTCCAGCAGCTCCAGCTCCTTCTGCTGATGGATCTCAGGGCTGGAGCAGCTCTGCAGGTGCAGCTTTGCTGCTTTTGAACTTGGGAGAGAACTTTCTGTAACTTCAGCTCTTTCTCTGCTGCTCTTCTGCCCTGGGCCAGCCTGAGGGCACCCAGATTGTTCTTGTGCAGTTTATTGTGATTTAAATCCCTCTGGATTTGTCCCTGGCCCTGTTCTGCACCCGTGTGGCCGTGGCTGCTCCCAGCACCAGGCAGAGCTGAGCACCCCTTACACCTGCTAATGCTGCAGGAAAGTCCATGTACACCATGGAAAATATACTTCTCTACTGTTATCATTTGCTTTTTGTTGGGAGAGGAGGGAGAGCAGGCACAGTTTTATCAAGGCTGTTGGTTCCGCTCAGCTGCAGGATTTGATGTCCTGCTGGGTTTGCAGCTCTGCCTGGGCTTTGCATTGGAAAGAAAGTGAAATGATTGAACCAGGGGGATGGTTTGGAACTGCAGGAGGTTTGATTTGGATTAGATAACAGAAAAAAGCATCTACAGACAAAGTGAGAAAATGGAGATGCTCCCAGGGCTGGAGCCCCTCTGCTCTGGGGTGCTACCCAAAGGGGAATGGCTTCCCAGTGCCGAGGGCAGGGCTGGCTGGGATCTTGGGAATCAGGAATTGTTCCCTGGCAGGGTGGGCAGGCCCTGGCACAGGGTGCCCAGAGCAGCTGTGGCTGCCCCTGGATCCCTGGCAGTGCCCAAGGCCAGGCTGGACACTGGGGCTGGGAGCAGCCTGGGGCAGTGGGCGGTGTCCCTGCCATGGCAGGGGTGGCGCTGGGTGGGCTTTGGGGACCCTCCAACCCAAACCTGGGTCTGGGGTTCCATGCTTCTTCATTTACATCCAAGCTGAGTTTTCCTTCGAGTTGCCTCATCCACGTGTCTTTGGCCAGTGCTGGTGGAAGGGAAGGATGAGTGCAACATCTGCTGTGCTGGAGCTGAGCAGGGCTGGCCCAGGGGCAGGAGAGGGATCAGGTTGGGGTGGGGCTGGCAGGGATTGCTCCAGGCAGCCCCTGGATGTTCTGAGCTCTGGGCTGTGGGCAGGGAGCGGCCCCAGCGGGGGCCGAGGGGCAGAGCAGAGCTGTGGTGGCTGTGCCCAGGTGGAACACAAAGCACCTGAACACGTCAGCCCCGCTGCTCTCCAGATGGGAACTGAAAGGATTCAGACTGAGGGGAGTGCAGCCACTTGCCAGAATCTGCTCCCTCGGAAGAGGATGTTGTGATAATCCACCCGGAGGGGAGCGGGGCCAGCGCTCACCTTGTTTAATTCTGAGTGGTGAATTTACACCGGGTGTTTGCAGGGAGTGATGGATCTCATGTGGTGGGGAGGTGCTGCCTGGGTGTCTCCTGGGCCTCTGGGGAGGGGTCCTGTCCCTCTCCCTGCACAGGGAAAGTCTCTGCATGGTGGGCAGGGGAGCAGCAGCACTGTCCCCCACATGTCCATCTGGTGTGGGGCTGCTGGGCAGCCCTGGAGCCAGGTCAGTCCCTGCTGTGCTCTGCCTTTCCAACTTGTGTCTCCTCCTGAGTCCCTCAGCTCTGCCAGTGGGACAGGTGTGGTTTAGCTGTGATCAGAGAACAGCTTGGCTTGAGAGGGGCTTCAGCTCCTGACTAATCCACCCTGGGCAGGGACACCTCCCACTGTCCCAGGCTGCTCCCAGCCCCAGTGTCCAGCCTGGCCTTGGGCACTGCCAGGGATCCAGGGGCAGCCACAGCTGCTCGGGGCACCTGTCCTGCCCCACTCAGTATTGATGTTTTTTCCCTGTATCTGGTGTGAATTGTCTCTTGTTTGGTTCAAAACCAGTGGATAGTGATCGTTAAGTCCCCACTCATTAGACTGAGCTGCTCTTTCATTTGTGGCTTTTCCAGCACACACTTGGTTGAGTTACAGGAAAAGATTCTGCTTGACTCATCTTTTTGGGCTTTGTTTAGCACTTGAGCCCCCACTTAATTACTTTCATCCTCTCACATGCATCAACACCTTTTTTTGAATCAACTGTTGAAAAAGGGAGTTTCCACACTGAATTGTGATTCCTGATGGAAAGTTTGGCAACTTGACAGTTGGACACTTGAGCTGCCCCAGCTCTGATCTCAGCAGTGTTTTTTGAAGTAATGATTTTTTTCTTAGTTACCTGTGCTGCCCTGTGAGATCAGAGCCATTCTAGAGGGTTCCTATGTGCAGTTTCCCCTGTACCACTTATTACCAGGCAAATTGGAGCTGGAAGATTTAGAATTTCATCTTGTTCTTGTTGTTATTGTCTCCAAACTGAATAAATGTTACCAAGCTTCTGGTTTTCCCCTTAAATACTGACACAGCTCAACGTTTCCCTTGGTGAATCCTGTGCCACAGTTCCTTGTAAGACTCCCCTGAGTTCTCCTGTCCCACTCTGGTGCAGGCCAAGCCCTTTGGAGTTTATCACCGTGGTCCTTTGGCTCCAGCAGTGTCTCTGGTCTCTTGCAGTGACTCGTCACAACCACCTCAAGGACTTCATGCTGGTGGTGTCCATCGTCATCGGCGTGGGCGGCTGCTGGTTCGCCTACATCCAGAACCGCTACTCCAAGGAGCACATGAAGAAGATGATGAAGGACCTGGAGGGTCTCCACAGGGCTGAGCAGTCTCTCCATGACCTACAGGAGAGGTAGGTTCCCCTTGTCCATCCAGCTGGAGCCCTCAGTTCTTGCTGCACGGTCCTTACTCCTCTAGATTTCAGGAGATGCCTGTTTTTAGCTGTCGTGGTGCCTCACACCAGAGTCAGCTCCTTCCTCAGGGAGCTGGCAGAGCTGCCAGCAGCTTTGCAGCTTGGATGGGGGCTTGGCTCCTCCTGCAGGGCCTCATGGACCAGGCTGTGTGTAAAGATCTGTGTGTTCTGTCACAGTCAGAGAACCAGGGAATGCTTTGGGTTCAGAGGGACCTTAGAGTTTGCCTGGTCCCACCTCCTGCCGTGCAATCCAGCTGATGTGGAATTTGTCATCCAAGGTTGTTTCACCTTGGCTTTTGATGGGGAAAAAGCGTGTTGGAACAGGGGAGCAATCAGAGGATTTACACATCCCCTCTTGAATTCTTGGAGTTGTCTGGGGAAGCAGTACCTGAATCAAAGGGTGTTGCTTGGAAAGTGAAAAAAATACATCATTTTTCAGTATTAAATAGGAATACCTGGGCTGTTGGCATATGGATCAAGTCCTGCAGCTTCAGGAATGGGGTCTCTACTCCCAGGAATCACTGCAATGCTTCCAGTAAAGCTGCTGATGGGAGAACATGTTCCAGGAGACCCTCTGGACATAGGGGTCTTTTGGAACAGGGAAGAGCCTTCAGCCCTGGTCATGACAAACCCGTGGGGTGCTCTGGCAATGGAATATTTTAAGGGCAGAGTTTAGCAAATAACAGAGCAGGATAGTCTGGGCTGGAACGATTTTCTGTGAGGTTTCAGTTTAGTTTAGGAGGATAAACCTTGACTAGGCTTCAGCTGATGGCAGCATTTGCAGTGACTTCTCTGAACATGGAGTTTGATCCCAGGTCCTCGTCCTGGCCAGCCACAGGTCATGGTGAGTGCCCTGTGCCAGCACTAGGATCCCAAGGATGTCAGGCTGCCCTGGAGACGTGCAGCCAGCCAGGTTTTGGTAATCTCTGCAGTGTATCCCCAGACCTGCAGCTCCATTTCTTGCCTATGAGCCCTTTAGGGCCTTCAGGGGCTCATCCTGCCCGTGGGTGTTCCTGGAAAGGCTCCACAGTGAGATGGGACCAGCTGGTGTCCGTGAGGAGAGCCAGCTCCTGGGGGAGCTCCCAGCTGATGGAGCCACACTGGGCAGGTTCCCCTGGCACAAAGTCCACTCCCCTCTGTGGCTGCAACCCACAGCTGGTTCCACACAACCTCGTGGAGTTTTATCTTACAGCTTGGAAATACTCCCAGAGAAAGTTTGGTTTATTTTTTTCTGCATCTGGAAGGAGACAGGAATCCCTTCTCCGTGTCCATCCCTGGAGCAGCAGTGGCTGGGGCAGGAAGGCTGGGCTGGGTGTCACCTCCGAGCTCCCAACTGGGAATGTGCTTGTGGGGAACGACCTTGGGCCCTGCTTCCGAGGGCAGAGCCATGTAAACAAGTGGATGTTCCTGGGAAGTTCAACTAATGCTCTAAAGCCCCTCAGGAAGAAACACAAAACCGCTGCTACTCGGCACAGCCTTAAGCTGGAGCAGCTTGGGAGGGCTCGTCCTCCACAGAGGGCACCAAGCAGGAGCTCAGGGACTGGGAGGTGAATGGGGGACCTTGGGAGGCTTCTTGAGGGGAAGTATTCCTTCACTTCCTCATCCCTGCCCAGCGGGGTTCAGCTGGGGTCTTCAGCTGCCACAGGAACAGTGAAAACTCTGGACAGCCACAGTGCTCCAGGACTTGTGGAGAAGTTGTGCTGGACTTCTGCTCAGAAACTTCTTTTCCAGAGATTGAAGGGCTCTGCTGTGCTGGCTGGGTGAAGCTCAGTGCTGAGCAGACCTCTGGAAGGCATGGGATGCCTCTCCAGTGCCACTGCTGCTGGAATTTGCTGAGCAGCTCAGAAACACACTCCTGAGGAGTTGGGAACGTTCATACCAAGCCCCAGTCTTTATTCATCTTCATCTTTATTCATCTTTGAGAACATCCTGCAGCAGTGGCACTTTTCAGTCCATTAAGTGACTCATCAAGATCATCAAGTCTTGGCACATCCTACTGAAGCCTGAAAAGAGTGGGCAGGTCTGTTTTGGAGATGTGTGGATTGTGTGGAGGAGCTGATTGTATGCATGCTCCTGGACTGTGAGCCCCTGGGTTGCCCAGAGCAGCTGTGACTGTCCTGGATCCCTGAAAGTGTCCACGGGCAGCTTGGACGGGGCTTGGAGCATCCTGGGTCAGCGGGGGGTGTCCCTGCCATGGCAGGGGTGGCCTCACCCGCTGGTTCCTGGTGCTGGGGGTGGTCTCGTCTGACCTGCAAGGGCCGGTGCCTCGGGC
>VWYO01009235.1:0-12957 GCA_013400275.1 Rhadina sibilatrix
CAGAGGGTCACCGGACCGGCTGCCCGCCGTGACTCTGCAGAGGAGGCGCCTTTTCCATCTCTGTGCACTGCCTGTGCCCGCCATCACCGCCTGAGGGAGCCGGCGGCACAGCGCCCCCTGCAGGCCTGGAGGAATCATGGCAGCCCTGCCCGGCCGGCAGCCAGCAGCGCCCCCCGTGGCCGTGCCCGGAACTGCACCGAGGGGCCAAGAGAGGCTGGCGCTGGGTTCCTGCTGCTGTGCCCTGCTGCTGTTGTTGTTTTTGTTTATTTGTCTTGTTATACTTACTGGTAAAGAATTGTTATTTCTTTTCCTATATTCTTGCCCGAAAGCTCCCATAATTTCAAAGTTATAATAATTCAGAGGGAAGGGGGTCAAACTTTTTCCATTCCCAAGGAGGTTCTTGCCTTCCTTGGAAGACACTTTTAAGGCAAGACACTGATCTACTAAAACAAACCATAAGTCGTAACTTAAAGACAGTATTTAAGTATCTTGTGCAAAAGAGCTTTCTCCTCAGCTTTTCCTGAGTTTTATTGCTGAGGAGGAGCAGCAGCTTTCCCGTGTCTGTTGGTACAGACACAGCAGGTAAAACAGATTAACAAATATGTGACAGGCACACAACACTGTGTGGTGCTGACAAGCATCAGCATTTAGCGCCAGCCTGTCCTCAGATGGAGCAGTTCTGATCTCCACTTCAGATTTATCAATGGAGAAGTGATCTGATCCCTTCCAGGCACAATCATGCAAATGGCACGTGGAATTGGAGTGAGAAAATCCCTGTCTGTCTCTGTGTGCTCCTCCTTCCTGTTCAGCTCTCTAGGAACAGGTTGCTTGCAAGAGACAACAGAATTGCTGGGAGCCACAGAAAATGAAAAATTAAAACTGAAGGTAACAAGGAGAGCAAAACTGGATGTTGCCCACAGGGTTTTTCTTGTGTAACATTGCCCACAGGCCAGTGGAGGCCGGGAACAGTTACTGGAGGATACGCAGATGCTCAGCATCATCTGCACCAGTGAAAAGACCTCTCTGCTCAGAGTTCAGTTGGAATAATTTATTAGCACCCCAATCAGCATTTTCACCCCAGGCACTCCTAAGCAGCTGCTTGGTATGTAATGAGCACTTAACTACACAAATACATCTTTCCATCTGCACTCATAAATAAATCTGTGCCGCAGGATGCCCAGCGCTGGTGCTATTGCCATAAATCAGAACCTCCTCTTTTGTTTAAGGTAAAAACAGAGATTTTTGTTGTCCAAAGTTTTTGTCTTTATATAGTTCAATGAGTAAGTCAGTTTGTAGCACTCAAAAACCAAACTGTGAGTGAAAAACCGAGCAAGAATCAGAATTCTTGCCTGTAACATGTGGCTTTGCTTTACAACCTCAGAAAAGAAAAAAAAATGAGTAGAAGAGATATGAGGATGGGCTGTGAGGGTGATGGAGATCAAATTAATTCCTTAACATAGTAATGGAAAGTTCCTCATCTAGAAAAGAAGTGCTGGGGGTGAAACATTCAGTGGTAGGAGGAGAAAAAGAGTCAAAATACAAAATCTGAGAGTATTCTGGATTTCCCCTTACTGTATTTATATGTGCTGCAATGATTTAGCAATATAATTGCAGCACATTTAAATACTAAGGGGAAAATAATTTTTTTCTCTGGCTGCATAGTGAAATTGGAGAAATATCTGTGGAAACTAATGCTCTAGAGAGTTTGGAAAAGCTCAGAGCTGGTAAGAGTGCCCTTCCTGTTCAGTCAGATGATGCCCCTCAGCCTGCAGAGCCCAAAGAGCAGACTGGTACCTTCCCTTCCTCTGTGCTCCTGTCCAAAACACAGCAGTGCATTACAGAGATATTTGTTCTCATTTAACAAAGCTTCTCATATATTCTTCCTTCACCCATTGAATTCACTTGGCAAATAAACCCTTAGTCCTCTCTGCTACATAGAGAGCTCTAGATAAATGAAAATTGAGTTTTAGCTGAGTTGCCAGTAAATGTGAGATAGATTTGTCTTTGTGTGTTTTAAAGAGGTCTTATGACTTCAGACAGTATTTTTGAGATTTTTTTAATTAAAAACTGCACATTATGTTTTGTTGGTTTGTTGGGGTTTTTTTGTGGTTTTTTTTTTTTTTTTTGTTTTTGTTTTTTGTTTGTTTGTTTTTGTTTGTTTTTGGTTTTTGGTGTTGTTTGTTTGTTTTAAATCCTCTATTATTGTTGTGTATTTTGATCTTTGTTTTGACCCTCTCCCCTCCTAAGAGTAGCTATAATATGCAATAAAATCTTGTGGAATTGTATGGATTCCATAATTTATAAAACAATGCAGAGAATAAACAAAAAGGGAAGGAACACTTGGTACAGCACAGAAAATCTGAGAATAAATAGGCCAAGTGTAAAGATCAAAGGGATGGATATGATTGGATCATTCAGGGTTTTTTGAAACCATTAATTTGGGCATAAGGAGGATATTTCTGCCAATAAAAGGAATGATTTTTGGATTGGAAGATAAGAGAACAAGCAGTCATAAACAGCTATGAGCTGTTCAGGAAGGCAGTGGCAATAAAATATTTACAGTGGCAAAAATTACAAACATTAAAAGATAAGCTTGTCCTGTTCAGAAATTCCCCCAGAATGCCATGAGAAACTGGAAACCTAACTTCTCCCAGATTCCAGTAGAGTCTGGGACCTATTTTAAGAAAAAAGTACATGGTATGGACTGGACATTTAAGAACAAATAATACTTGAAGAAAAGATAATTATGGTGAAAGAAGAGCACAAAGATTGTGGTATATAAATGTAATAGGGAAAAGAAAGAGAGGGAAACAGTGCAGATGAGAGTTCAAGGAATGCTATTGCTTTTTTTTTTTTTTTGGGCTAGACACAAGGAAGCAGATTTATTCCTTTTTTGTATTTGAATAATGCATTATTCCAGTGATACAAGGTGAAGTTGAATTTTCTGACTGAGGTAAAGAGACAGCTTTTAAGGTTAGATGAAGGTGCTATGTTCTGAAAATATTGGGAAGAAGGCTTTTCATGGGATTATGAAATGCACTTGTAAATTTTCATAGAGGAGTAACCTGAGCTGGCAAACTGAACTTCAGAAATCCTGGTGTGCATAACTGAGGTAGGTCCAGTATCTGTTTTGTGCCAGGAGGAAGGCAGAGATATCAGGGATAGGGGAGAGTGGAAGTGGACACCTTCCACTGTCCCAGGTTGCTCCAAGCCCCGTCCAGCCTGACCTTGGACACTGCCAGGGATCCAGGGGCAGCCACAGCTTCTCTAAACACCCTGTGCCAGGGTCTCCCCACCCTCACAGGGAAGGATTTCTTCCTAATATCCCATCTAACCCTGCCCTCTGGCAGTGGAAAGCTGTTCTCCCTTGTCTTGTCACTCTGGGCCCTTGTAAAGAGTCTCTCTCCCCCTTTCTTGTTGGCTCCTTTAGGCACTGGAAGGCCACAGTGAGGTCACCCCAAAGCTTCTCTTCTGCAGGAGACTGAGCTGAACAAGCTCAACTCTCCAATTTACAAAAAGGACGTGAAGGAAGACCCCAGTGCACTACGGAGACCTGGGAATCTAAACTCAGCCCCTGGAAAACATATGGGGAATGACACCAGCTGCTGTTGAAAGGCCATTGTACAATCAGCATGGGCTCCCAAAGGGCAGGTCCTGCCTAACTAATCTGGTCTCCTCCTGTGATAAGGTCACAGCTCCATGCCTAAAGCAAAGACACTGGATGTAGTTTTCCTGGTTCTTGGTAAGGATTTTGATACTGCCCCTCACAGCGTCCCTCTGGCCAAGCTGTCCAGCTGTGGGATGAGCAGGTTCATCATGCATGGAGTGAAGAACTGGTTGAAGGACAGATGTCAAAGGATTGAGGAGAACTAGGACACATCTGGCTGGAGAAACCTGGAGGCAGGGGTGGAAGGCACAACCTGTGAGAAGTGGTTGCAGACTCTTGTTTTGTCTGCTTTGGAGAAACCGAGGCTGAGGAGTCACATCATGGATCTCTGTAGCTTCCTGGGGGGACATGGAGAGGGACACACCTCTCTGTTCTCCTGGGACCCAGTGCCAGGAGCCATGGGAATGATTAAAACTGCATCAGGGAACATTCAAACTGGATATTAGGAAGTTCCAAGAGGGTGGTCAAGCAATGGACAGACTTCCTCAGGAGGTGGGCAATGCCATAACCTAGCAGTGATTGAGGCATTACCACAGTGCCCTTAGTAATATATTTTTGCTCAGTCCTGAAGTGATTAGGCAGTTGGGCAGATGACCTTTGTTGGTCCCTTCCATTTGGAATGATTCTGTTCCATTCAATTTGATTTGATTCCAAAACCTGTATTTGCCATGTCGTTTATGATTGGCAAGGTACTCCAGGTGACCAGCTTTGTTCAGCTGGGGCTGTAGGGGTCTAATCCCATTGTAGATAGCTTGTCTACTGCTGAAAACTGTAATTGGAGGGCTTGAACAGGAGAAAAACAAAAGGGAAAACCAGTTTATGAATAGTCTCAGGAAATGCCTATTTAATCTAAGTAAATTCTGTGGATTACCCAGACACTCTGGTTCATTCAGTTTTCTTTGACACATGTAGTTCTGTATTTCAAAGGGTTCAAGTCAAAAACAAGTCAACTGCAACATAATATAGACCCAACACACAATGATATTGCTATTGTAAAAAAAATTCCTTCTTAAGATACATTTTGTTGCATAGTTAAACCTCCAGCAAAACACAGCTGATGACTTTTGCAAAGGTAAACAAAGCAAAGCACTTGGCTTTAAAATGACTGCAAGAATCCACCACTGACAAATCTTTAACAACATGAAAGTGGAATGTAAAACTGACATAAATGCAGAGAAAGATGCTTTATGGTGGTATGGGCTTGGCTGTCAATAAGAATTCAAATATATATATATTTTTCAAAATAAATGTTCGTAGAAAAATATATTATGTGAAGTGAGGTTATTTTGATTTATTCTCTTTCGGGCTCCTCCAGATCACTGAAGTGTGTATCTGACTCTTAAACCCCAAAGACTGGGTAATAAAGTGTATGGCACATGATAAAACACAGGTACTAAAAGATGATAATGAGGGTAATTAAGTGTTTCAGTGGCCATGATATAAACTGGCATCACATAACTTACCAGGGCAATCTTCACTTACAAACTCACACAGGTACTAGGGGTGCGCAGAAGGCCAAAGAGAAAATGCTTGGAGAGCTACAGCCAATTAAAGAATTGGCATTTTCCTAATATACAGAGACAACTGTGGATCATCCCTTATTATGATCTAGAGTTATTTACTAAAAATAACAACAATTTCTCAATACATTTTAACCCCTGCTTCATCTTTCACAACCCTTTGAGAGTGGCACTGGAAATTTTGCACACTCAACTGAAGAGAAAGAAAGGGCATGAGCTCCTCAGATATTTTGAGGTTTTTTAAAACAAAGAATGGAGGAGTACATAAGAATTCCAAATGTGCACACAAACAAGGCCCTTTCATGTTCACACAGGCAGAACAAAAACAACAAAAAAATAATCCCTGCAGCAGCTAATTCTCTGTCCTCTCATGTTGAAACTTAGGAAAAGCAGAGTCAATATCAGAGAAGTCAATTCACAAAGAGGTCTCCAACTGTCCAGTGGTGTCCTTTGTTCATGGAGCTGATCAAAGATCCTTAGATGGAGGAGGGAGCAGGAGCTGTCAGGAAGCAAAGCCCTGTTTCTCTGCTTTGACAGCAAAAAAAAAAAATGAGCATATTCTACTTGTTCTGCCCAACAGCCATCCAGGTGCTCTCATGAGGCCCAGGGAGGCTCCTAAAAACCCACAATGGAAAGTTTGGTGTACTGGTTCCATTTAGGTTTGGGTTTCCACTGCTACAATCACCTGGAATTATACTTCATGGCACAATGTAAATAAGTTATTGTTCCTTTGCTGGACTGTGGTACAACATGAAGGACATACACCCACACCAAGGGTTTGCCTGGCTCTGAAGAGCCTTTGCTGAAACAAAATTGCCTGTAAATAGATATTTCTTGTTTATTTATGTATTATCTTTACAAATAAATTAATAAATACATAAGTTTTCCTGTAACTGAAATTCCTGAATTGTGGGAGACTGCTCAGCCATTACAGATTGCTTTGAGGAGTGGGGAACTCATGCTTGTGATCTTATGTTTAAAACTCATAGTTTTCTCTGTACATCTTTTGCTCGACGTGCATGGAATCTACTTTTTTGCTGTTGGTCTGATTTCCCTCCCAAATCAGAACAAGCAAGGCTTTTAGTAGCTAATCAGACTAGCAAATCACCTGTAAAATTTATACTTATACTTTACATCTAACAATGTGTATATAAATGTAAAATATAAACTTATATTTTACATATATATGTGTATTTATATATATATGTATGTGTATATCTACTTGACTAATACTTCCTTAATAAATATTATCTTCTTCTAAAGAAAAGACAAAAGGTAAATATAACAATGTCCTCAAATCATTCTACCAAGTCAAATGGTCACAAAATCATTAATATCCCCCACAGAAACTATAAAAGCTGCTGTAATAGCTCTGTCCACCAGACTACCCTTAATTCCTGGGTGAAGTTTAGGAAAGAGGGATAAATGGAGAAAAAAAAATTCAAATGGGGCAGTATTGTTTATGAAGAGAGTGATGGAGAAGAAAACAAAACAACATTTACACTGAGCTTTTCTTATACTATGTTAAGCCTAGGCTTAGAATTAATTCTAGACCAGGTTCATAATTTTTTCTACAGTGTTTCACAACATTAACAGATGACAGAGCCCCACTGAAACATCAAGAATAGGCTTTTAGCTGTGCTGCTTGACACAGGCAGCATGGCCCACGAAATCCCAAGCTCACAGAGACAGGCACGGAACAGCAACTGAGAGAACCCAAAGTTCTTCCTAACAAGATTGCAAAAATAAAATAAAATAAAATAAAATAAAATAAAATAAAATAAAATAAAATAAAATAAATTAAAATAAAATAAAATAAAATAAAATAAAATAAAATAAAATAAACAACTCAATTAAAATTAAAATTAAAATTAAAATTAAAATTAAAATTAAAATTAAAATTAACTAAATAAATAGGTATTCTGATTTTTTTTCATTTTATCAATTATTACTTTGCATGTCTGTAGCCCACCACAAGCTCTAAGGGCTCAGGGTGAAGGAAAATTTGTCGTACAATCTCCTTGACTCTCCTCTCAAAGCTGAGATCTGAGCACCTGATTTAGGTGTGTGCACAAACCAGGGGCAGAAACCAAAAAGAGCTTTGCAGCTTGGAATAATCTTTTGTGCTCTTATGCATCTGTTTTAAAAAGCTTTCACGAACATCTGCCAAAGACACATGAAATGTACTTAATTCTACCAGCTGAGTTCTTTTCAATAAGAAATTGGAGCTAATCAAGTCTGCCATTATCTGCTGAAGATGCCAGAGGCTTCCTTGTTCTTTTTATTCTTCCTTCTAAATTGAGAGAGGGTGACTGAATCTCCTTTGTATAATTTTCTGTTGCTGCCAGAATGTTTACAATTTATCCTTAATTAACCACAAAATAATTCTGTAATCAGTGGCAAAGTTCAAAACTGTAATAAGTAGGCTTTTTGTGAGTATATTTTTAAATTAATTCATTCTGGTTTGTTCTCAAGCCTTCTATGGCTTGCAGAAGTGGAAAAGGCTGATAGATTTCAGCATAATCTGGAAGGGATGATGTACCAAATTACAGGGTCAGGGAATCACAGGATGGTTTTCCTGGAATTCTTCCAGGCCAGGTTGGACTGGGCTTGGAGCAACCTGGGCTGGTGGAAGGTGTCCCTGCCCATGGCAGGGGTGGGACTGGATGGGCTTTAAGGTCCCTCCCAACCCAAACCACTCTGGGGTTCTGTGATATTTCAAAGCATCAAGGAAGTGCCTCTAAATCCATCAGAAATGCCCTAAATCTGTGTACAGATATTTTAAATAGGAAACATCGTGGTCGGTGTTGGGAGCTCTGACCCAACAGCTGAGTACTGGGAAACACAGAACGAATGCACTCTAGTGGAAACAGGACATTTTGGACACATGCCAAGAATTTAACCTCCTGAGCATCTCTTTTCATTCTCTGTGTGAAGCTCTCTGTGCAGTGGATTGGTCAAGCTAGGACACAGCACCTGAAATTGGCTGAAAATGATCCAGGTCACATTAAAACTAAAGTAAGCAGACAATTATCAGATGTCCATGTTGGTGTGAATTTATATGAAAAATATTCAATATTTATTTCCTGGAATATAGTAATAAATTTTGTCTGAACAAAACCATCATGGGTGCATTTTTTCTTGTTTTCTGTCTGGTCAGAATACTGCAAAACAGTGATTATTTATAACAGAACTTGCCAAGCTGAGAGTCCTGCAGTCTATACAGGAGATGGAAGGGGTAACACCCAGAGGGATGCTGACAGGATCCTGGGAAATGGGTCCATGCAAACTTAATGAAGTTCAGAAGGTCTGGAGCAAGGTCCTGCACCTGGGCAGTGGCAGTGAGGACTGGGGGGTGACAGGATTGGGAGCAGCTGTGCCAAGAAGGACTGGGGGTGTTGGAGGATGAAAAAGTGGCCGTGCCCCAGCAATGTGCTCAGAACCCCCCTGCCCTGGGCTGATTCCCCAGCGTGGGCAGCAGGAAAGGGGGATTCACCCTCTGCCTCACTCAGGTGAGACCTCACCTGCAGAGCTGCTCCAGCCCTCAAACCCACCACAGGAAGGACCAGGATATACTAAAGCACATCCCACAAAAGTGAGCAGAGGGCTGCAATAGCTCTCCACAGGCTTTAAGCATCCTGATCCTGTGATAGGTGTCCCTGCCCATGACAGGAGGGATGGGTTAGATGAACTTTGAAGTCCCTTCCAACCCAAACTGTTTCAGGATTCTGTGATTCTAAATTCCTTTACTTGTGGTACTTTGTGCCATCACTTTTATACCAAACTGCTGCAATGCCACTCTTACTGGGCACTATTTTCTAGACCCCCAGAGTTCTTTCTTCCCTCACTCACACTAAATTTCATAGTGTCACAAACGCCAGCAAGGAATGTGGAGCCAGATGAAGAAGTTTCAGATCTAGGTGTCTCTTTTCTGTCTTGTTTCTATCTTTTTTTAATAATTTTTCTCAGTACCCAGCTGCTGTTGCCAGTGGCTTAGAAAGCTGGGACTGTCTATTGTGTTCAAAAGGGAATTGACAGGGGAAAATATTGAAGCAGTCCAAATATATCCTTGAGACACGTGCCATTATCAGCAAGCTTAATAAAAATAAAAGCATATTTTGAAAAGAACACCCAAACTAAAAGGACTGGCACATTAATAAAAAGAATAGCCCTTGGCAAGGGCAAGGTGTCCAATGCAACTCAATAATGATATTCATGGGGTGTTTAATGAACCCTATGTTATTGTGATATAAGGAAAAAAAGTGCAGAAGTGTTAAATGGAGCTTGGGGCTGTTTTGCAGGTTTCTCCAAGCTTCAATTATTAGGAGTCTGGAAGGCTAAGGAGAGGAACAGCTAAAGGAAAAAGAGTTTAAACAGTAAATATAGTACTTAGAATCAGCTGCAGAACATCCAGTGTCTAGCAATGCCAAGATTTGGTTACTGAGCAGCTTGTTTTCTGTGGCTGCATTTCTAAAACTTCTCTAAGACTATAAGGAATGGAGCCCTTGGAAAAAAAGGGATGTGCTGGATGACTTCCTGGATTACTCAGCACCATGACCAATGCCTGGCTGTGGGGAGTGGCACTGTGAGCAGCACTGTGCCCAGAGGAGAGCTTTTGTGCCATGGGCAAGCACCTTCTCTTTTCTGGGAGTCCAGGGCATTCCTTTGAAAACCCTGGACGAACAGAAACCTGTACAGGGGGGTTTGAAACCTGTACAGGGGGGTTTAAAATCTGTACAGGGGGGTCTGAGATAGGTACAGGGGGGTTGTAGACCCTGGCATAGACCCCAGACAGGCAAGGGCCTCGACTACAGTCCATGGGAAATTATGGGAGGAATTGCAAGCCCTCAAAGGTAAAAGAAAGTAATAATATTTTCACATTAGGGGTTCTAGGATAGGAATGACCAGAGACAAGATGGAGGATTCTGGGCATTGCCCTGGGGTCTTCTCCTTCTTCTTCGTCTCCATTTTGCACAGTGGTGATGACATAAAGTAGATTTAGAGGGATTGGGTCAGAGTGAAAGACACCTGTTTAGTGTAAAGTGTAGATATTGGTTCACAATTGTAAATAATGTACATGTAATTATCTGTATATAAGATGACGAGCTGGGGGCAGGCGGGCAGTCATCACCTGTTGCCCGTGCTGTCCAGGCCCTGGCAGAGCTCAGAGAAAAAGAATTGTGATAAGATAAAATAAACAAGAACAGCCTTGAGAACGAACATCTAAAGGCTCCTCATCATTTCTGTGGGTGGCTCTGGGCTTCCTGGAGGAGAAAGGGCAAATACCACCCTGATCTCAGGGGAGCAGAGACCCCGAGACTCTTTGTAGAATATCCCCAGCTGGAAGGGGCCCTGAAGGATCATGGAAGCCCAGCTGCCCTTCCCAGCACACACAGAAGCACAGCTGGCTGGCTCTGACAGAGCTGTGCTTTGCTCCTGGTGCTCCCTCACTGCCTTAACTCCTATCCCTGATCACACCCACAGGTTCCTCAGCCCCTGGAGTTGACTTTGATCCTGTTCAACATTAAATATCCATAAATTGGGCTCTTTTTCACCCAGTCTTCAAATCCAAATTTGAATATTTCCATATTCTGGTTTCCTCCTCCACTAGCCCAGCCAGCTGGTGCAGTTGGGAGTTTGCTGATGAATCACACACAGAGATGAACAGAGTGTGAACTTTCAGGAAATATTTAAAACTTGGGGTAGTTTTTCATGTGTTGGCAGAGGTTTTCCTGGATGCTGGGAAAAGCTTCTTCCCCTCAGAGGGTGCTGGGCACTGCCCAGGCTCCCCAGGGAATGGGCACAGCCCCAAGGCTGCCAGAGCTCCAGAAGGGTTTGGACAATGCTCCCAGGGATGCACAGGCTGGGATTGTTGGGGTGTGTGTGCAGGGCCAGGGGTTGGACTGGATGATCCTGGAGGGTCCCTTCCATCCCAGGAGATTCTGTTATTCCATGTCATTAACCAGAAACTCTCCCAAACCAGATGTCCCTGCAATCCACGTATCCTTGCATGCAGATCTCCTTAGACAAGCACATCTCTGTGCTGACAGCTTCCAATCCCTTCAACAGGAGCATTCTCCCAGTGCAGGCTCATCATATTTAATGCATTACACCTGCTGCTCATAAATATTTTACTCTGTAGTAAACACTGGGAAGAAGAAAGGCCAGAGGAAACCTCTCCCAACCTGCAACTGCAAAAAATTACCAGCTTTGCCTTGCTGCTGTGCCCTTAACTCCATCCTGGAGTTAGTAAGGGGGTTAATATTTGCAATTATTTCTAAACCTTTCTGTCTATGTTACCAGCATATGCATTGTGTGTGCTGCTGAGGTTCTTTTCAGGAAAAAAAAATTACATATAATTTGTATTCTCTACAAATAAAAAGCCACATTGCTGGGTAATAAAAAAGGGTGCAGGGCCATTGAGTTGAGCAGAGAGGTGTTGACTGAGAACATGAGAACTCTGCTTCAAGGTTTTCCACTTGTTAGATTGAAATAATGTTAAGAGGTCTGTTAGAACAGATTATTTCCATGATATTCCTCTAAGCTGTGGCTTTGGGGGGAGCTATCCAAAGATGACTGTCTTCTGTGGCTAATCTCCAGGCACTCTGTGCCTTAATCTCATTATTTTTCTACATGTTGTTCCCATTCATCCCATAATTTTGCATAAAGCACATTTGTCAGTTTACATGTCCATATGGAGTGCAGGGTTCAGTTTATGAGGAGGCTTCATTTTGAGATTTGCACATTACCCAACTTAGCATGAAAGTATTTTCTCTTCCTGACAAATGTCAGATTGGAAAGATACATTATGCAGTAAAGTCCAGGGAAAAATGCCAAATCTGTGGGAATTCAGCATCGTGAACATATAAAAGTGACTAAAAAATAACTGCAACATTTATACTCCCTACTTGGAAGTATGGAAATAAACTTTAACTTAGAACCAAACAGCTTCTGCCTTCAAGGAGTCTGACATTTGCATCCCTAATAGTCCCAAGATTCCTAACAGCAAATCCAAACAGCCCTATTTGCACCCTGAAAAGTGAAGATATAAATACAGATACATACAGACATATGTTTATATATTCATTACTTAGAAACAGTTTTAACTGCTCAGAGCTCATGGCAAGATGAATTTTTTTTCCGTGAGTATTTAAAAAGAGCTGCAAAATGTGTCATCACCGATGTAATGCTGATCTGTTTCATGCCTAATAATCATATTTAAACAACTAGGTATTTCCTAAACAGTATTTTCCTTAGAGCCTTTTAAATGCAGTAATGTGTCCAGCAGTGCTAGAGATTATTACCCAGAAGAACTTGTGAAATATAGAAGGAAAATAAAACCCCAAATATTAAACATTGGCAACAGCACCATAACTATCCAATCGATTTCACTAAGTATTTTTTAAAGTCCTGTTGCAATGATTTTTTTTTCAAAGATTTTTCTCCTGCTATTTTACTATAGAGACCCATTTTGTGAAATAAAATGATGAAATTCTCTGTTCATTTCCAATAAATTTTTAGGGCAAATGATCTCAACTAAAATGAAGATTTGCTGTTTGTTTCGGGGTTCATGCTTGAAGCAGCCCCTAGATGAGCTGAGGTCAATGTACCATGCATTTTACAGAAAATCCCCCAATCACTGAGGTTGGAAAAGCCCTCCCAGACCAAAGAGTCCAAGCTGTGCCTGATCCCCACCCTGTCACCAGCCCAGAGCACTGAGTGCCACCTCCAGCCCTTCCTGGGACACTCCAGGGATGGGCACTCCAACAC
>VWYO01009249.1:0-19440 GCA_013400275.1 Rhadina sibilatrix
CATCAGTGAGATGTACCAATTAGCATGTGCCAATTAGATATTTATTGCACTCTCACATTCTGCATATACTACAGGCAATACCTCAGAAAATAACTATTCGTTCTCAAAGTGGATTTTTTGTCCCACAGCAAATCATTATCTATAGTACGTTACAATTCAATAGATGTATTTGCCTAACTCTCAAGTAGTTATCTCTTGGGTTGCTACCAAAGGATAGGAAGGGGCTGTATTTCCAGAAACTGTTGGTTGGTCGTGGTGGTTTTTTGTTTGTTTGTTTGTTGGTTTGGTTTGGATTTTTTTTTTTTTTTAACATGTAAAGAAAATATTAGAATATAATTCTCCTCTAACCTAATTCAAAATAGTGACATTTTGGAATATAGTTAGTTTTCTTGTGGACTGCCTATGCATTTTTTCAGGTGTCTCCCCCACTAGTTTGCAAATATGTACTTACTGCTATTTCTACAGAGCTAATGTAGCTAATCTTGATATGGAAAGAAGTCATGTATGGGCTGGGAAAGCTGTCTTAAAAAACATGTATGTCTTAATTTCCATGATAATTTTATTTTAATTAATAACTTAAAGTGATGTGGTCAAATCTGGAAATATTTCAAAATTATAAGTATCATATTGTTCCCTACCCTTCAGGTTCTTGAATTTGAAATTTAGGCAATGAAAATAGTCTAACTTTGAGGTGAATCTGAACTTGAAATTATTCAATGTACGTGGCATAATTTCTGAGTGACATCATCTTAAAGCAGTGTGGATCAGACCAGTCAGGAAAAGGTCAGCTTAATCAGTATTTGTAGTTTTAAATCTCATGAAGTATATTTTTTTTCAAACTTAGTCTCTCTTCAAAGTGCCAATCAGCTCATACCTCTTGCCCAGGTGAGCTAAGGTTAGCTCCAAACCCTTTGCACATCACATCTGTTTAGAAGCCTGAGGCTGCAGAGTTTGGAATTAAATGCACTGTCATTGCCTTACATATGATTTCAGATACTTAAAAAAATGTTAAATTTTAAATGCTTTGCACTGATAAATATTAATCTTTTTATTAAACACATTTTTACTTTATATTTGACTAGAAGCTCTACTTGTAAAAAGACTTCACTTACAGCACTGTGAGAGAGAGAGACATTAGGATATTTCATTCCTTAGAGAAATAGATTTATATTCTATTATAAAGTTATCTGATTTTGACTGTATTATAGTTCTGTCTTTATAGCATTGCTTTTTAGCCGATACACTGTGAATTATCTCACACTCATTCTTCTCTCTTAACAGTCACACTGCTGATAAAAACCTTAAAAGTTACTTTGATATCTCTTTTGCCCAATGGCAAAGCTCAGCTGTACTCACTGTCATTCCTGAACAGAAGTTTAAACATTACTCCATTAAAAGATCTCTCTTTTAGGGACTAGAACAACCTCCCAAGGAGTGTATATCATCAATTTTAATGTTTTCTATCTTATTGTTAAAAAATATGAACATTTTTTGAAGCAAAACCCCCTATTTTGCTTCCTTGTGGCAGGAATCTTTTTGCATTTAAAGATCAGTAATTCCATTTTCGTGGAATAAACCCAACTTGTTCTAATTGCCTCCAGCCCTATGGCCCAGCCCAGGGACCTGGAGCTGCTGCAGAGANGGGAGGTGTCCCTGCCCATGGATGGGGTGGAATGAGATGAACTTTGAGGTCTCTCCCAACCCAACCATTCTGGGATTCATTCCATGATTTAAGTCTGATTTGTTGCGAGTAAGTAAGGAATTTAGGAAATAAGAGCAGTTACTTATCATTCTTTATGAACCTCCTTAGTCATGATTATATTATGGTTCTTTCAAACATGCAAAATCCTCACCTTCTGATGAGCAGTTGAAATGGTGTAAAGTTGAGGTTTAGAGTAATGAAGAGTAGAAGAACCCATTCATGATGGAGATTTGCTCTCTGGAAAAGGAATGATGTAGGATAGGCTGCATTGCAGGCTTTAGGTCATAATTTGTTTTGGTTCATTCCCTCATGTTTCCAGTCAACACAAAAGAGTTTAAACAGGAGAGGATGGAGGATCATTCTATTTCAATTCATTCAGTCATCAGTTACCATGAAACATTTTTTAATGAATAATAATTTTTGAATTATGTCTTTAATGTGGGATTTAGATTTTGTTTTAGCTTCAAAAATTAAGCCATTTTAAAGGTGTTCAGGTCTGAACAATCTCACCACTCTGCAAGTTGTGTAGTCTGAAAATTAATGTTTTAGCTGAATATATATTCAGTTCTAGCTGTGTGATATCTAATTTAGAATTATTTGGTTTAATACCATTCAGGTCTTCACGTTTTCCAAGCTAGTTATACAGCAACAGTGTATTAGCCATGCAATTTATCAATATTTATTCATTATCCAAATGGCAGACTACTTGTCATAATTAATTATTGAAGTAATAAATAGTCTTATTTATAAAAATGGATGACAAGAACAGAATGATTTCCTTGATAAAGACTGATGACAGATTCTAGTATCTGACACGACACTCAGAACACTGTGCAGATTGAATCTAAGGCCTCCTGCATGGATAATAAATTGTTTTTTTCAGAGAATAAAATGATTGATACATTTGCTTTGTGTGGAAAAAGCACCTGGGAAAAGATTCTACTCCCTAAATTATTTAAGCAGACTATGGCGAAATTTTCTTTCCTTGTGACAAATTTAACTTTCCAAGGAAGTGACAGCACTTTGGCAGAGGGAGAGGAATTGATGCCTGCTTGGGGTCCTTGACCTACAGATTCTCCTAGAAGTCACATTCATTTGGAAATCTCCTGGCATTGCCTCTCCCTGTGCGTGCTCCTTTGGCAGCGCACAGGAGGGGCTGTGGCAGGCTGGGAGGATGGTGGCAGAGGCTGCTGAGACAAAGGAAGCTTGGCCATGATTTGGGGAACATTTTGCCATTTTTGCTGCGTGGCTGAGGTGGCCTCTGCTTCAAACTCGTTGTGGTGCTTTTCCCTCGGGTTGAGCTTACCTTTGGTGCTTCGGTGACAAAGCAGCCCCAGAGGCTGAGCATCGTTTGTCAGCTTGGAAATGGCTGGGCTAGGGAAAGGAAGGGGTTTCGCACAGAATAATGATTTCGTAAACAGAAAAGCAAACAAGCAACCAAAAAAACACCCATGAACAAACAAAAAACCAAAGCAACGCCCCCCCAAAACAAACAACCCCCCCCAAACCACAAACAAAAAACCAAAACCCCCCAAACAAACACCCAACAAAACCCCCCAAACAAACACAAAAAACCCCTCAAAAACACAAAACAAAAACCCCCAAACTAAACCATATCTCAGGAAATGTTTTATTCATAACCAGCATTATTGAAGATTAAAATCTAAATATTATGTTTCAAAAATCTTCTGAAGGATTTTAGGTCCATAAGATACCTGGCATTTGGTTTCCTTAGCTTAGATAAAATGATACATTTTGTTGCCTTTGGTGCATCTTTTCCCATTTTTCTGTATTTTACTAGAACTTAAAGGAGTTTCATGTATAAAAAAATTCTGACATTTGCAATGGACTGAGACGTGGAAGTCCTATATAATTTTCTCTTAATTACTTCCTTAATAGCCTATTTAATGTAGTCTATAAAATCAGTCTTACCATCAACAAAGTCATGATATGGAGATTAATAACAGTTCTTACTGAGCCTTGTTCAGTTGCTGAACTCCAGATCGACAATATTATAAAGAAACAGTAATAGAATGTGCTATTCTACAGAATGTCCATCTAATTAATTTATGGATTTTTATGCTGTAATCTGCACTTTGCACTAATTCTGACTCATACTCCTATAATCATTCATAAAATGTAGTTGCACTTCTACTGGAATTTTGGGTTTAGGCCAAACAGACGAGTAAAGCACCAAGAAATTACTGTGTATATTAAGACATGAAAAAGAAATTATTATTGTCAGGTTAGACACACTCCTCTCTGGAACTGACTTTGAATCTGACCCACTGATTTGCTGGCTACTTGCATATAATTATTCTGAGAATGGCAATGTTTTTCTGGCTCATTGATGATGGATACCCCAAGCCAAATCCTATCACAGTCAATTGTATCCAGTCTTTAAGTGACAAGTTATCCTTCTGGAAAGACTTAGATGATGGACCGAAATGATACAAGAATAAACATGGCAGAACTTTGCATCTGTTGAATAACAATTTCTTTTTCAGCAATAAGTAGAAGGGAGTAGGGATAGCTGACTACTTTTAAAACTGCTTCCTAATGTGGATGATCAATAATATAATTACACAACAAATTCTAATAGTCAATTGTAATTTTGGCAGCTATATGCTATAGACATCATGACAACAGCTCAGTAGGAATTTTATCCTTTTAGAAGTGATCAAAGTTTAAATTCAAATTCAAGTGATTAGATTCAAAGGAATTCTGTCAAAGTTGTCTACCTCTGCAGAGCAACAGCTATAACATAAAAGGCAGCTAAGGTAATGAGGATTTTGTTACACACATACTTGGGAGTTGGAAGATGTGATGTTGTTTTATCTTAACTCCGCACCTGAAACCACAGAGTTCAGACCTGGGCATGGTTTTGGTTTGATTGATATTAGAATGAAAGATCCTCAGGGTCCTAATGCAGTTATTCTTCCCTTCACACCCAAATAGTTTTGGCAGCAGGGTTGGTGAGCATTTCTTTCCCCTGCAGAGAATTGTCCAGAATTGCCCATATGTAGAGTTCAGTGTAGAATTTATGTATCTGTCTTGGTTTGGAAAGACAGGTATTTGCCAGGGAAAGCTGGAGTTTCCCTTGGAATGGAGAATGTAAACCCCTCACCCCTTGCCAGATTATAATTTTGCTATTAAGGGCTTTCAGGCAAAGATTTGGGAATAGGAATAACAGTTCTTTACCAGGAATATTAAAAATAGAAATGTAGTAGGAAACAAAACTACTTAACTAAACAAGCAAACAAACAAACAAGCAATCCTGGAAAACCCTGACAAAGTCAGAGCTACAACCAGACACCCTGTTGGTCAGGGTGTTGGAAGCAGTTCAAAAGTGAGTCCTCCTGGAGTGGCAGATGTGGTTCTGGTGAAGTAGAGATGATCCTGTAGGAAAAAGGGTCCAGGGATGGTGAGAAGGGTCCAGTCTTCCTCCCGGAAATCAGGTGAAGCTGGATACTTTCTGTTCCTGTGTCTCTGTTTTTATCCAGGTAGGAATGGTTGGCCACCCCCACTGGGTGGAGCATCTCACAATAGGATGATGGAATGTGGATGTTCTACTTTGGGGATGTGTGCTTTTAGGGGTGTCTTAATGGTCCATTAGCAGAAAATATCCCCCTGGAGGGAGGATGGGTGGTGACAGAGATAAGAAACACTGTCCCACCTGGTTTGAACAGTTGGCCCATTATCAGAAGGCATCTGCACCTCTCCCCCCAGAGTTACAAGAGATAAAGAAGAACATCTCCCCAACTGCTTTTAATAATTGAAATAGAATACACACCCCTGGCTCCACAACCCAAGACAGTATCTTAGAGGGTTAGCTTTGTTTTATTACTTGGTTTGGTTTGTATACCAGCAATTCAAAGTGAAATCTAAATGTCTTTTCAGTTTTAGTATTTCTAAAACTTTTTTCAGTAAGATACTGCTTGCTATAATAAAAATCTATTTAGAATTCGGTTGTGTTTAGCTGCAGTAAATGGTGCAGCATTCTTCCAAAAGAGACAATCAAATAGTTTTAACTTTTCAACAAAGAATCAAAGGAAAAGGATTATGTGATGCTGAAGTGAAGCATGTTGCAGAAATCAAGCTGAAGAAGCTGATGAGAATTTATTAACATCTGCTCCTTCTGCTCAAATCTGCTCTAAAGTCTGAACATCTCAAATAATTCCATTTATTATGAAACCTTCCATCACCTGATTGTTATTTTGCAGGTGAGAGGAAATCCAGGAAACTGCTAGAACTCATTTTTCTGTATAGGATTAATAACAACAGAAGTTTAAAAATGGCTTAGGTGCACCAAGAGACTGAGAATGAAGTGATGATCAGGCAGATAACAGGTGGCCTCATGCAAGGTTGTCCAGGTTAGTTTAAATGCTGTAAGATAAGTTGGTTGTGAGTCAGCTCACAGCATCATGAATATAGAAGAGCTAAATACCCTCATTGGGGGCCCTTTTAGAAAGCTCTCCATGTAGATTTTGTTTATACAGTTTCAACATGCACTCAGATGAAACCCTCTATTTTCATGTTTTTAAAATAAATTACCCTGAATAGAGAGAAGATGATTTGCAATGTAATTAGGCTAAAGGGAAAATCCAAGTTTCATACAAAGGTCAAGATATCCTCTAGTTTGTAATTTACAAAGTTTTTACCTTTTCTGTCAGTCCATACCCTTTGAAGTGCTGTTTCATATTAAAACTCATGTAATTATGCAGAGCTTCAATTGTTAATAGCTCCAGTGGGAATGAGTGATTCATTTTTCCCTGGATTGTAAGACACTGCTCTTGCAAACCACAGACACAGAATTTTTCAAACGGTCCAGTTCTGTGTCTGTTGACAAATGTATCCATCTAACAGGCAGACATGTATCACACTGTGGCATGTTTGGAAAAACTGGACAGAAACTGCTTTTTAAATTTCTTCAGAGAGTGGTTGAGAAGAAGATGGAAGCATCTCTTGTACTGATCAAAAGAGGGGAGAGTTAGACTATATTTAAAGTAAAACACGCTCATGCTCTCTTTCTTGTATCCACGAAAGATTCCATTTTGCAATTACTCAGATTTTTGAATCTGGCTCTGTTATTATGCAGCTGCACAGCAGCTTAATATGATCTAAATGAGGGAAGTGAAATCCTTTGTCTTGCTTTAGCCTTGTATTTTCAACCTTTTCTCCCTTCCCAACATCATCCCTACTCCAAGATGCTTCTGTGGCTGCTTCCTTTGCTTGCTCTCTAAAAGCAGACAAAATGTTGTGTACATATTGAATGATCCACAAAAAAACCAAAAAAACAAAAAACCAAAAAACTACCCACAGGCTTTAAATGTATTAATTAAAGAAGGATGAAATTTAGTATTTATACAGTTTATCAGTTTGGGTTGTAAAGAATTTAGAGGGCCAACTTATTGATTGGCTTGTGCTTTCTGGAAAGCTACTGAGTGATCTTCCTTAGCAGATATCAGTCTGTCACAGTTCTTGCTCCACAAATTCAGGATCTAGGATGACCAGACCTCCTCACATTATCCTGGGCATCAAAACACCTTTGTTCATGGAGTTCAGCCTGAGTTTAGAAGCAGGGCTTATGTGCACTTGACACATACTTCCAACTAAACTTCCTGCTGGTTTTTATTTTTGGGCCTTTTTGGTTGAAGGTTTATTATTTGGGATTTTTGGGGGTCAAATAAAAATTTACGCCTGTGTTATAGGACCGTATTCAAATGAAGCCTTCTTCTCCAAATCATATTCATAAATATGCCTTATAGCTCTTAATCATAATAGATGATCCAAGGATATTATCCCCAGCCAATCATGAATTCATCCATGGCTGAAATCCACCAAAGTAGAAATGTTATCATCCCTTGCATACATCTTTCATACTTTAAAAGTAATAATTAAATGAAATTAGTTGAGTGCTCACTTTTTTTTCATTTTGAAGTATAGCTGGATGGGTACAATCTGATTTCCTTAATTATTCTACAAATTCAGAGTAATATATTAAGAGTGCCGTAACATTTTTTTTATCCTCAGGGATATTTAGCTCTTTTAAAGCAATTTAGGCAGGAGAGCCTTATTGCTCTGTCAGAGTGTAGTTCTGTCCAGAATTATGAGCACAAAGAATTATACTCTCACCCATAAAAATTAAAAGAGTGCCTCTGCAGAGAGACCAACACCAGTTTCTACAGAAATATTGTGTCATAGTTTACAGCTGGAAAAAACCCTTTGGAATTACAGTAAAGAGCATAAATCCGAAGTGAAATCTGATGATGGCTCTGGGATTAATCCTGAGTTCTTGTAAAATCTGGCATTGGCTTGTGCAGAAAGGCCATGATGTTATTGTTAAAGTCTCACTTGGAGTTCTCACATGCAGCAGTCAATTATCCAGTCATTGGTTAATTAGTGACTAACAGGAACAATTAGTTGTTAAATGTTTGGCATTTTGGAGAGTTTCTTAAGGGTACTCTGACTTCACCCAGCACATCAGATTAAACTCTGAAGTTCTGTGGGTGGTCTTTCTCTGCATGGTGCCCTTGTTTTTCACCATTAGACCTGGAAGGAAATCCATGGACTCCTCAGCATGGAGATCCTGGGTTTCCAAGGTTTGATGCTCCTGCATTCCTCTGATCTGGAAGGTTAAATGCTGTTACCATAGTAGAGGGAATTCCTAAAATGTGCCCAGCACAGGACAGAGCCATTCAGATGGCAAACTGGAAGCAGCTGCTTCTTAGTCTGGGGTCTGTGAGGCAGCTGTGGCTGTGGGATGGCAGGAGATCCTTGACTGGGAATTGCAGAGCAAGGATCCCTCTTCCCTGAGCAGGGAACAGCACTGAACTTCCCCAGCAGCTCATAAGGGTTTCTGTGCCAGGCACTTAAGGCATTTTCTGACACTGCTTGGAGAGTAAAAGGTTGTTTTTAAGAAGGTTTTGGTGAGTAAAAATTCCCCAGGAGCCTGTTGGGGAATAGGGACTCACCTGGGAGTCTGCAGGATCCTTGTGTCCACTGTAGTGCTGGTTCCCATCAAAGCAGCTTCTCTTCTCACTTAGACACCAGGAACCCCTGTGTTCCTTCCTGTCCTTCTCCCCAAAGCCAGCATCTCCTTGCTACCCTTGTTTGTTGATCTCATTCACACATGTACAGACACCTAAAAAACCCTAAACAAAACGAACAGTAATTTAAAGAGAATCATTTTTATCCTCATTCCTCAGTCCCCTGTGCATAATAGAATGAGGCTTTCATCACCATTTGGTGTCTGCTTTTGAGTTTAGGCTTTTTCTTAGTGACCATTAATTTGTAGAGATGATGCAGCTGGTTTAATGAGTAAATAGGATTTTATTCCACTACATGATTCAACAACTCAATTGTTACCTAAATGCAATTACAAAGTAGTGTAGCCCAGCTTTGTTGGGTATCAAATACCCACAGCTTTTATTCACTGCCTGGGAAATAAAATAAATACTGCTGAAAATGAGGGCATTTGTTAATGTAGGGAGTGTTAATTAGACCACTACAAAAAGCACAGCTTGACTTCTGTGAATGCAAGGTCAGATCTTCCACACTTCTTGTTACTCAGGTGTTATTGGTCATATTTGTAAGTGACAGTGAGAGAGGAGGTATTGATAAGTGATTTTTAGTTTTTTAGGCTTTTTTTTTTTTTAAAAAAAAAAAGTAAACCAACATGAGAATAAAAATGGGAATGTCTTTCAAGTTTACTTCCAGATGCTTATTAAGTACAGACACAAAAGGTAATAGTGGAGCTCACCATGTTAAAACCACTTGTAGGGAAAAAATAATGTCAAGGATTAATTGATGTAGTTCTGTGTATATTTATACATAAAAACCAGTAAGAACTGCTGAAAGTGTGGGAATATGGGTGATATTGGGTTTAAGAAATCCAAGCCTAAGTGTCAAATAACTATATGTTATGACTATTCGAGTTACATGTGTGCAGTTATAACTGATACGTTTAAAATTATTATTTTGTGTCTCTTATTTACCACTTACCAGCTGCCAGTTTCAAACACAGTGGGGACAAATGGATCAGATGTTTAACCATGTGAACTCAAGTGCTTTCCATCAGCTCTGCTTTTGCTTTGGAGCTGAACTGGGTACAAAACAGAACAGTTTGTAGAAGATCTGATCAGATTTGCACAGAAACATAAATTCCTGTAATAAATTACTTTATAGCCAATTGAATTATTTTCCAAATCACCCAGTTATTCAAAGCTTTTATGAAATGAGATGCTAGTGCTGTCCTTTTGTATGTGTACAATATACAGGGCACCAAACTCTCTATAATCACTATTTATAATTGAAAGTGGAAGCTATATGATTAAATCTTAATCTCTTGCTTCTATAAAATGTTCCCCAAATCCTGGCTTTGTGGTTTTCATTTTGTTTTTAATGCATTGTAACTAATGATTCTATGATGTTATTGTATTGAAGGGATAGGGAAGCTGGGAAATACTGCTTACCACAAAAGGTTAAATGGTTTTTTGAAATAATTCGTTACAGGTGAAAGAAAGCATTAAAATTCTTAAATCTGTATACATTTAATCTTTTATGTTGCTTTTAACAGGAATGGTCTGCACATCTGTGTCAGCCATCACCAACCTGACGCCGTGTTTGATTGAGGGTTATATTAGACTTTGGAGTTAACAGGGATTTGCTTATCAGCATGGTCAGTGGGATTTGGAATGACAATTTATTATAGTGCATTATACTTTATTCATAATTCACAAATGGCTTAGAGATTTAGATTTTTGTTGTCTTTGTTCCTAAATCCTCTCTTCATTGTTGGTGTCAGTATCCATTAGATGGATTGCTAACAGAAGATTATTCTCCAGTTGGAAGGGACAGAGAACCACCCTTGTCCAGAGGTCTCTTAAACCCTGACAGACTTGGGTACTGGCCACCTCTCTAGGAAGCCATTCCATGCCTCACCCACCACCCTCTGGGTCAAGAACTGCCTGCTAATATCCAGTCTAAATCCCCCTGTGCAGCTCTGCACTGTTCCCATGTGTCCCATCATGATACACAGGATGGGTGAGGCTGGAGGGGCCCCCAGGGGCTGCTCTGGTGCCACCTCCCTGCTCCAGCAGGGCCATCCCAGAGCACAGGGCACAGCAGGGTGTGCAGAGGGCTCTGCAATATCCCCAGGGAGGAGCCTGCACAGCCTCTGGGCACAATCTGCTCAGTGCACCAGGGAGAAGAGCTCAGTGTGCCCCTCTCTGTGTCCCCTCCCCAGGAAGGAGAAGAGGTCACCAGTTATTCTCGACATGGCAGCAGATAAACAGAGCAGTGACAAAACAATTCTCATGCACAAACACTTCCAGGTGCTCCTCTCCCCCTTCAGTGGAACCCATCTTACTGCCCTGAAGAGGAATTGTGAGGATGAATTGTTCTTTTATTTCAAATAAGGTGAGAAAATACAATGTTATACAGATCTGAGGTTACCAAAGGAAAAACTTGTTTGTGTTGGCTCTACCTGAAGTGATGCAAGCGGAGACTTTGAACAAAATAATCTGAATTAGCAAACGTAGTTTGAATTTTTAGCCCAGTTAAGATTTAATACCAAGTACAGCTTGCAGGGTTTTGCCTGAGGGATTTTTGCCACAGATTGTATTTGTGCTCATACAATTCCTTATCAAGAGCAGTTCTGCCATGTCATGATTAATTGTGAAAATTTTGAACAGCGTAAGAGTTTTAAACATTTGAGTACAAGGGATTGCCGAATTTAAGGGATTTTTTACAGAGTGTTTTCACTATTTCATTGAACAGTTCTTATGCCACCACTCAGAAAGACCTGCTGAGCAGCAAGTCAGGGATGGGAGTGTTTGGAACTGGAAGGTCACAAGGAAACCCATTCTGGTGTTTCTGCAGACACAAACAGTTGGCTGTGCTCTGAGCAGCAGGTTCTCTTCAGATGCTCTAATGTATTCCAACAGCCATGTGACCAGAAACAGGTGGAGTGTGAGGAAATTCTAGCTTTTTCTGTGTGTGAGTGAAGAAGGAAAAAAGTTATTTTAGGAGTCCTAATATTAGAAACACTTAGAATTGTTAATATTACCAACACTATATTATACAACTGAGACTGCAACCATATGAAGTGTTCCATGTAAACAGTCCTCTCAAGAAGCAGAAATGTGGCTGTTAACAATATAAACACCAGTCTTTCTCACCATGTTAAAGGATTATAACAAAATTTTAGAGCTCTTTAACTTTAGGCAAGTTCAGGATTTCAGACAACCAGCTCATTTTTCACTAGGTAGCAAAGCAAGATAAAATATAACACAACAGGCCTTCTTTAAAAGAGCCAATTAAATAACATTCCAAGTCTAATGGATAAGATTCCCAGCCAAGCAGAAACTGTGGAGCAGACGTGAATTTCTGATTGTTGGCAGAGGTTTCCCTGTGTTATACTCTCACAAGTTTTTATTTCATTGGAAATTATGCCTCTCAACTGTGGTTAAACATGACAAATACTTGAATAGAACCACATTATATCAGGAAAACATTCCCCTATTTAGATTTTTCTAGTTTTACCTTGAGATATTACCCATTGGCAGCTCAGTATAGTTGACAGAAAATATCCTTGTTAAACAGCCTGCAATATCCTCAAAATTTAGCTCTAGTCCAGCTGCATTATCCTTGTGAAATTGAGTTCTGTGAGGACATAACTCACCAACAGTGATGGGTCAGAACTGGGCACTCCCAAAGTTCTGAAGCCTTGCAGAAGGCAGCCTATGTCCACAAGTCTCTTTCTAATCTGAAACCACAAAGGTGGTTTTTATTTTTTTTTTCTATAAGACATTTGGATTTAGCAAAGTCTCTGGCTAAAGGTGTGAGATTAGTTCTGCTGAGAAGAATCTCAGTGTTACAGCCTTGATAAATAAGAAGACTGCTGGGGTCATTCTCAGATCCCTGTGTGTTCTCCCTTCTCTCACCCCTGTACCTTTCTATCAGGTTCTTGTATGTGGCTGTAAGGTAAAAGGTGCTTTGTGCTTCTCAGTTTCTAATTAAATCTGCTTCAGAGTAAGTCTTCTGGAGTGCTTCACTACAGCTGGCTCCACTCAAAGTTATTGAAGCACTACTGTTTTCTGTTAGTGACATAGAAGTTCTTGTGAGGGGGAAAAAAACCACTCAGTTCTTGTGAGAAAAGGATTAACTTTGTTATAGAATCTTAGCAGAGTTACCTGGATTGCAGCCCCACAGGTCAGCAAGGCCAACTTGCTATTTGAAGAAAAATTATGATGAGCCCATTGCTAGTTGGGGTCAATAGCTTTGTCTGGTAAAGGTTTGGGAACCTCTGTGACTGGTGATTTCACTACCTGAAAGGACAACCTCACCCAAGGCAGCTCTATCCTCCTAGTGAATTAGTGGTGGAGTGCTTTTTATTGTTTGGGGGCTTTTTTGCTTGTTTAACCTGACCCTTCCAAGCCCGTGTTTCTGCTTTTCTGAGTTTTCAATGTGACCAAGAAGAGTTCAGGCCCATTGCAGTGTTCTAACTAAAACTGTATTTATTTATATATCTCGGGCATTGTGGTTTTCTGGCAGCCCAATTTTCTGTCCGCAAGCATCGATTTTATTGTCTGTAAACCTTTGATTATGAGTGTCCTGGTTTCTGTGAGGTGCTCCAGCAGGGCCATCCCAGAGCACAGGGCACAGCAGGGTGTGCAGAGGGCTCTGCAATATCCCCAGGGAGGAGCCTGCACAGCCTCTGGGCACAATCTGCTCAGGGCAGAAGTTCTCCCTCATGTTCACAATGGATTCTCCCATTCCAGTGAGTTTCTGTATTTCCTGCTGTCATTGACTGTGTGATGTTTGTAGCAGTTCAGTGCAATGGAATTGTGGCTTTATTGGGATGTGCTAAATAACTTGAGAATGAAAGTGAGAATAAAGAGCAGGGCTTATGCTAATTATTGCCACAGAACCTTTTCCCTTTGCCCAGTGTGGCCACAGTGGCTGCTGCAGCCCAGTGGATGATTCTGTTTCAGGTTGTTACCTCATGGCTGCAGGACATCGATCTGTACCTCTGCAGACAGGTACCTTCGTGCTCCCCTCCTTTATCTCTATGTTCAGCTGCACAAAAATGTAAAAACACTTGCTCATTTTCCAAACAGTCTCGACTCTGCTGCCTCAGTCCCACCTAATTGCATTGCAGTGGGTTTTGACATCCAAGCTAGTGTATAAAAATTTTGCTTCAAACTGTGGGGCAAACCCTGTTTTAATTTATGCTGATGTCAAAAGAACTTTTACCACTTTGACACCAACCTGCTGCAGAATGACACTTCACTGACACTGTAAAGCAAGGCTTTGGTATTTTAATCCCACATTGGGAAATGGAAACTATGGATTTCATTTGAGAAATCTGGAAAGCTTTCAGATGTATGTAATTTTACTTAAATTTTATTTATTAAGTCCACAACTCAACCAGAAGCCAGTTATATTTTTTCAGTTTAGTTTAGTTAGGAGGAGTTTGCTGAAGATTTCATTGTTTGATGCCACAAAACCAAGCAACATCTCCTGTCTTTCCCTCCTGTGTTTGTGACCTCTCTTTTCCTCAGTGGCATTAGCAGTGCATGATGCAGAAATGGTGATATCCATGCTGGTGCCAGGTGTTTATTTTCCTTTAATTCATGTTCCAGGTATTGGAGCTGGTTGCTTTGCAGTAATTATTGGTTGCTCTTGCTGCTCAAGCTGAGGGCAATTTTAGTGCCCATTACGGAACAGATTTTTAAACAAGGTAATTAGCTATTTACCCATAATTGTTGCAGCAGAATAAGGAAAAAATCCACTCTGCTACCTGATGTATTTTCACCTTGATCTGATATAGAGTCTCAGCTGTGTTAATTGGCCTATTTTAGTGGAAACCAAATACAGTAGTGGTTTATATACCTGAGGATCTGGCCTATCTTTATTTTTTCCCGTTCACAAATCTACATTGCTGCTCTGTTTCATTCTTTTTTTTTTTTTTTTCGATCTCCACTTTTTTTCCCCCTGCTGTCTGCTTTGATGAACTTTAACTACAAAAAATAATTAAAATATGAACATTATTTTTAAAGATGTATACATGTGCATACATCTGAAAGAGATTTTGTTAGGGACTATCAGCTTTGAGAAAACAAGTCTGTGAAATTCAGAGATGTGGTAATTAAACTTCCACGTGTAAATTCCTTATTTTGTCTCCCCACTTGAGATATCTGGAGCCTGTTGGCTTTCACAGCACTTGACATTTTGATAGCCTTTGCATTTGAACCCAGTTTCATTTCATCTCACTCAACACTTAGTTCAATTTAATTTCATTTTTGGATTAGTGAAAGAGAGACTGAATGCAGCTTGGAAAAGTTTGATTTCCCTGACTTGGAGAGCCTCAATTAGGAAATCTCTTTTAAAGGCAACAAGGCAATCTAATTCTTGGTGCAGAATTTAGATGCTTTACAAATAACATAATTCAGATTTTTGTTACCTCTTTTGTTATCTACCTTTCAAATACTGAGTAAAACAAAGGAATTAACACCCTCATTATCTTTATAGTTCCAACACATTTGTGGAGAATCAGCTCTCAGAATCTGTAAAAGAGCTGCTCCTGCTTTTGCACCTTCTGCAGATTTATTTGGACTATTTGAGTTTTAACCCTTGGTTATGGTCAATCAACATCAGCATTTCTAGTTCTTTTCCAAGAAGATTATAATGTTGATAATAGGAGGTTTCTTCCTTTTCTGAGAGGTAGCTAATTACTGATAGTGCAAAAATGACTGGCCTCATCCTCATACTGGGTTATTGATTAGTTGTTGAGTACACTGTAGATACTTATCAGAGTGCTCTGAGAGAAGTAAATGCCAGCATTTGGGATGTAAATGTTGCTGTTTGAGTTCTTATTAATTATTGGCCTGATCAAAACTTAAATGTCCTAAAAAGTGGGGGAAAAACCTAAAGCTATATAGGACAGGGAAAAAGCAATCAGGCGATGTTGTGAATAGTGTATATATATGTAAATATATATACATCTCACATCAAATCTGTGGGAATTTGTTTGATTCCATATTTTATTTCCACCATCAGTCCCATGTTCCTTACCTAACAAAAAGATACATTTTGTACTCCTCCCTAGTTTCTTCTCTGCAAGGGAATTCCACACCACGAACTCTATCAATATATAGAATATTTCCTCATGACAGTGTCACTCTGTGTGCTGAGAGGGGCATGATAGGAAGAGAAATGAGATTATATTGGTGTCACTACTAGTTGAGCTCTGATGTTGGAGTTCATTACCACAGAAGGAAACACAGCTCTACAGCCAAGACCTTCCTATGAAAATTTATAACATTAAGTGGCCTGCATGGTACCAATCACATTTCAATCAAAAAGGTACTATGCAGTCTTTGTGTTACATTTGCATACTTGATTGAGAATGTTTCAATTATGAGTTCTGTCCATTTACTAAAGAACAACTTAATTTCACAAAAAGATCAGTTAAACACTGTTATTTTTTGTAGTTTTTTTACAGTGATGGTCTTCAATAGCCATTTACTGTAATCATAGCCTGTAGCATTTGCATATTTTAATTGCTATGCGTATTGTCTGCCTGTTCTAGATGGAAAATATTTATTTGACAGCATTCATGGTTTAAAATCAGTGATTTTAGTTACTCTCCTTGTGTGCTGTTCCAGCCTGAATCAGCAATGTTGTGCTCTAACCAAACACAACGAGTGCCTGTGGTTTACAAAGTCTGATAGAATAAGAGAGAACAGCAAATATTCCGTACAGACTTGGTGGATTCTGTTGAGGTGTGTGTCTCCCACTGTTACCAGTTTATAGGAGACTCTGCCCTTTGCAAGTCTTTCCATGAGAAATATGAAACTAAAAGAGCTGAGGCTTTTGATCTTGTGGTTCATCCCAACCTCGTCAATCTTCAAAACTTTTGCTTTTGGGTGTTTTCATGGATAAAGCACGTTCACCATTGTAGTTCTTACACATGAGGCACTGTGGGACCGTTCCTATTGATTAGACACATGATCCTGCTGTGAGTGGCTAAAAACATCCTGCAAATTGTACAAAGATGGAGAATCCCAATAGAAGGCAATCCCACAATATTGTGTGATACAGCAGCTGCTGGGATTTTATTTAATGCCACCATTGACCACATGATCAAAGGAATTTGTAGACTCCATGGACTAGACCTGATTGAGAATAAAGTTTTCGAATGGATGATTTTTTGAAAAGACAGAAAAACAGTGAATAAATAAAGTAGACCCGAAGCTTTACTAAGCTCAGAACCTCACTAGGTAAAATCTGCTGTCTAAGGGGAAAAAGGATGCTGGAGGGGTTGAAAGTTACTTAAGGAAGAAATACTAGGACTAGCAAAGACAAAAAAAAGAGCAAAAGCTCTCCTAAAAAGGGAAGGCACAGGAAGATTAGTGACACACCAAGCTGCCTAAATAATGAATTCTTTAAGGACTTGATGAAAAAGAAACCACCTTCTTTTTCATCAAGTCATTAATGAATTTTCTATATAGAAAAAAATATAGAATATATATTTCTATATAGAAAAAGTCTTTTCTATATAGAAAAGAGAAAAAAAGTCAAAGTATTAGGGATGCAAATATTGAAAAAATTAGCACAGAAATATAAGCAAAACATCAAAAGACCTGGCAGAGCTGACAAGTCACAGAAAGAATAAAAGGCAGGATTCTGTAAGTACATTAATAGTAAAGAGCAATGAAGGGAAAAGCTGATCTGCTCCTCAGATGAGAAGGAAAATAAGTGGCAGCGGATGTTTTTAGAAGGTCAGAGTATTAATATCTCTTCTGCATCAGTCTTAACTATAAAGCTGTGCTGTGATAATGTTAAAGGAACTAACATTAGTGCCAAAAGAAAAAGGACTTGTAGTAGAGGAAAAGATCAGAGCAGAGACTCCTTTGTAAGTTGGGTGCTTACACACCAGCTGATCTGGGAGACACTCAAACTGCCTGAGAGAACTGACTGAAGCTGTTGGAGGCATCAGGGGCTGTCTTTGAAACAGGGGATGGCTAAAGGTCCAACAAGTGCAAAATGGGAAGGTATTTGGCTATTTTAAGAAAGAGGAGAAAGTGAGAGGCTGTGTTTACAAATGAGATGGGAACAAATAATGGAACTATCTCTGTCTAAACACACAAAATCAGTGAGAGCACCAATAGAACAGAATCATGAAAGAAATCATGTCAAAACACCACCATTTCTTTTGTTATGTCAGGCATTTTATTGATATATGTAAGGTATTAGGTATTCTATAGACCTTCATTTTTTAATAAAACATATAACTCCATCTTAATAGCAGGATATTCTCATTAGTAAGCTAAAAATGTATTCTAGAAGAAACTGTTATAAAGTACCCTAGAGAATCATATCCAGAAAGTATTTTTCAGTGGCCCACTACCTGTGTGAAGATTCATTGAGAGTGATGATGTAGAAAGTTAAGTAGGATATTAGGAAAATAATTGCTCCAGGTACATTTTGCTGGAGAAATTGTCTTGGACTGTTACAGAATGTCATCACTTCTAGCAAAAAATTAACCTACTTACCTCAGAAATAGATTCTGTAAAGTTTTTGGTTTTTTTTCCTATGGGACAGAATAGTCTAGATTTTCTTTTAGAACTTTTCTTTTAATATTTGCACTCTAAAAACACAGTTCTAATATTTTCAAGAAGAAAAAAACTGACAGCATAGTTGTATCTTCTCCACATAAATTAATAAGATTGTTTAAGTTCTTTATGGGTTAGTTATGGCCTGAACTTCCAGAAATTTCTGTTGCTCAAACATACTGCTTAGCCCAAATTCAATTTGAAATTGAATTTCCTGTAATTGATTATTCAGAAGGTTTGAAAAACAAATGATGTCTGTAACCTGATCCATTTGTAGGCTTTCACAGCTTCGAGTCATTGCTTTGTCCTTGGAACCTATTACTCTGAACCCACAGTAATAATTAAAGAACAGGATTTAAAAATGCATGACTTTATATCACACCTCCCTAACAGTATTGTACTTAATATTCTGATATCCAGGGCACTGGTATTTCAGATCTCCTTGGACTGTTCTTCCTGAAGCAGAGGGGAAGGCCACTGTCCTCTCTCCATCACCCTTTAAGCACAGCCCAGCCTGATGATTATAAACACACAGGGCTGATCATGAGACTTCACATCTCAATGTGATTATCTCAACTCCTTTGTGTTGAGTGTGTGCATAGAATTTAATGAGGAAGGACTTCTGTGATCCTCACTAATAACAAAATGGTGCTGGAAAATCCTGCCTCTCCCAGATTTGATGTGGTCCTGTCATAGGTTTGTATATCTCAAAGTATTGATCACTCATAAAATGGATGAGGAGCCAGACAAAAAGCAGGTGTGAGTTGTGTATTTAATATCACTTTCCCTTGCCCTCAAGGCAACAGACATGCTGGAGTGCACCAAGGTGTGACAGTGAATCTCCAGCTGAGGGCAAACACTCTGAAATAATTGATATTTACCATCTTGGTGTATTTACAAAGTGACATGCTTTAACACGAGTAATAATCTCCATGTCCCTTCCAGCTGTGCAGATACCAATAAACTCACACCTCGGTTTTAAAATAAATCATAGAATGACTTGGGTGGATAAGGATTTTAAAGATCATCTTATCTCATTCCCTGCCTTCCTTCCTCTATCCCAGGTTGCTCCAAGCCCTGCCTGTTGCAGTTGACACAGACTCGAGGTGCTTCATT
>VWYO01009298.1:2468-17862 GCA_013400275.1 Rhadina sibilatrix
GATGCGGCTCGATGGGTGGGTGGGGGGGGGGAGGGGCGGAATGAGTGTTATAGATTATATGTTGTAAGAAAAGGCACCTGCAGACAGAGGTTGACAGTCATTTGAAAACATTATTGAATACAATAAAAATTGTTCCATTTTATAATAAATGTTTTGAGGTTGCATTAAAAGGAATATCTCCTAGCTGAAACAGAAGGAGCCTTCCTATAGACAAGTCATTCCAGCTTTGTTTTGCCTTTGCTATGTTTCATAAATCAAGCACTCAAATATACGACACAATGTCCTGAAGTCGTCCCCTGTCCCCTGTAGTTGCAAGTGAATCTGTTCCTGATGGATAGCAGGGTAGGGAGTAAGTCAGCGGTCATGTCCTAGCAGGGAAGCTCTCAGCAGTGGTGTCTGCTGTGCTCCGTGAGGCTGCACAGAGCACCTTGGGGCCCTGCTTGCACCTCAAGTGACTAATCCTGGGCAGAAGCCTCCCAGATGCTTTAGTGTGTGTTTTTTTGTAAAAGCATCCCAGATGTACACTCTCTGTAGCATAGACCTGCTGGGCTAGAATGGGCTGTAACTGCTTATCAATATACAAGTAAATACAGTAAAGGGGAGGCGATACTTCTCGGTGTTCCTTCCAGTCTACCTTCCAACAAGAACTGTAATTCCTCCATTGTGGAATTGCATAATTGTAAGTGTTTTCTTTCACCAGTGTGCTGCTTGTCATGATGTCTCCACAAGAGGAGCATCCCCTGGCAGAAAAGCACTAATGAACTTCCATTTGCTGCCCAGGAGTAAATGGGAGGATTCCAACAACAGGACTCCTCTTCATTATGTCAGCCTCTGACCAGTAGTTCCGTACTCAATCAGGCCACACTGTCTGGTCTTTGCTCACTCCCAGTGTCAGTGCCACTCTGAGTCAATAGTTTGCATTTTTGGGAGTCCCCCAAGGTACTTCCATGTGCTACACTGGGCAGCCCCTGGTCCTTGGTGCTTCCTTCATGCTATCAAGACTGGTGTTGGTGTTACTGCTAATGGATTCCTTGAAGTTTCATGTCTCGCAGACTCAAGCAGTCTCCCATTTCTGCCCACCCATCTCACAGGCAAACTTTTATCTTGTAAGTCTGTGTGAGAGAGAAGTCAAGGATAATCAGCTGAGCAAGCTGTAAACATTGCCATCTCCAAGCAGCAATCCCTAACTGATATAGGAGACCGATGGAGTATCAGAAACTGACTGTGCTTTTTTTTCTATTATTTCAATCAAAAAGCAGAAAGGCCACCAAGCAGCAATATTGGTCTGAATATCTCTGCTTTGCAAAACCCACAGATCTCATCCTCTTCTTTTTCTGCTGGAATTATTAAAATGTAGAATAGCATTTTATTTTTTAAATTAATAACTTCTGCCTCAGCATTTCTGATTAGGGTATAAGAGCTTTATTACATGAATGAAACCAGTATAATCTTTTTTGCCTAAATTTACACACATAATACAGATAGCTTTTGTTCCCACTTCTGCAGAGGTATAGAATTTTTGTTCTTTTATCCTAATGGATAGAATTTCAGGCAATTATGTTGTTTATATTTTAGCGACTAAACTATTTTTTTTTTTAATTTCAAATAACTCTATTGACTTCAACAGAGTTACAGTGGATTTACATTACTATAAATGGTAGTACATGTTGGTCCTTAAACGACTATGGGGAGTTTGGATTACCCAATGGATTTGGCAAACCACACTCAATAATTTTGCTAAAAATGTCTTTATTCCTGGGGCCATTTAATATTTATGCACTTGTTTCAAGCTTGTTTCTAAAGAGTACAATGATTTATTATGAACTAACACTTGCACAATAAGCTATAATAAAACAGCTATTTAGGTTTGCTTATGTTTACCACAAAATCAGTTCAAAGCATCTGAGAATTTTCCTTGGTTAAAATAAAGTATGTCCAATACAATACAAAATCTTACTTGATATAACTCATAAGCTTGTAGGACAGACAGCAAAGTGCTGGTTTGACAGATGCCAGTGGATATTCATTGTCCATCACATTTTCCCCTCTTAGGAATTCCCTGTTCCTCTTCTCCCTCCAAATACATTACCTTTTGAAATTGGGAATAAGTCTTACCAATAGTGAAGAAGCAGTAATCTCTTTCTGTGTTTCTTGGCAAACCGCTGAGTTATTTTACTTGAGGGGTAATGTTCTGCGAGTTTCAAAATTGTAAGACAAACAGATGGCTGTCATTTATGTATGTTTTTCAATTTCTACATTATAATCTTTCCATTATTATTTTGAAAAAGTATCTGAATAGCTTTCAGCTTCTTCAAACCATGAATCATCTCTTTCAACATCTCTGCAGTTTCATTGGACATTGTCTCAAGGGAGAAGAAACCTTGCTCTTCATGATTTGACCCTACACTGAGGTCACTGAACATTCTCCCACTTACACTGGATAGCTGAGTGGAAGTTAAATGAGACACTTGACAGGGTCAGGGTCAGTGAAATGAAAGGTTTAGAAATTATATTTTAATTTATTTTATTTTATTTTATTTTAATTTACCTTATTTTAAAGACTTAGAATTTACATTCTACAGATTCAGAAAAAATATCATATTGATGACTGACATTTAAACCAAAGGCAAAAATCTGAGATCCCAGATTTTGAATCTCTTTCCCTTCTGTCAAATGGTGATTTTTAGTAACCAGAGATTACTTTGATTTGACTTTTCACTATGTTCTATCCACCCTATTTGTTGTCCATCAAGCAAAAAGCATTAGTCATCACTCTGACAAAACAGAAAAAAATGGCTAAAATAGAGATGTGATATATATCAATTGCTGTTATTCTTATTGCAAATCAAGAGAATACAATTTCCACAAATTTGTTTAGACTCATAAAGTCTCATGCTCAGAGATACAGCTGGGATTTTCAAAGCCACATCAAAGCACAAGCCCTGTCACTGCCACAAGAGGAGAAACATTGCTCAAATCGTCAGCACCTGCATTATGCATACCCACTTCCTTCCCTTTGATGACATCAACGAGATCAAAATGGGTTCAGCTCTCAGAAAGGAGTGTTGTGGCTCAGTCATAGGTGTTTGGGCCAGAGAGAAATTGTGGGGAGAAACTCTCCACCTTCAGGCTATGCAGTAAGGTCACCAACAAGCAGTTAAAAGCAATTTATTACATCATCCTCTCTTCCAAGCTTTCTGCTTAGCTTTCTGCTTTCCATGATGTCACACAAGCAAAAGATTTTTCATTTAGCAGAAATGCTTGCTGAGTGGTAATTGTCAGAAAGAAAGAGAGAAAGAAAGANGACTGAAGCAATTTTGGAAATCCATGAAGAAAGAGAGAGAAATTTTCAGAACATAGTTGAATTTTGTGGCCATTGCAACTGTCAGGAAATAGACCTTCTTGTTAAAAAAGAAGCTAAAAGAAAATCTGATATAGCCTTTCTGCCATGAGGCTGCTCAAGTGAGTAAAGAACAAATGGGGACACTGGGCAGAAGGAACTTACCGATATTTCCAAACTCAACAAAACTAAAATGTGCCCTGTCATCCTTAAAGAGAAAAATGGGATGGAAAAAGGGGAAAAGAAAGGTTAAGGTTAATGCAAAATATTTCCTGTTTAATAAGACAGAACTTTGGCATGAGCTTCTACAAACACCATAGATCTCTGTGCATTCAGGAGGCATCATTTCCACACTCTGATGTTTAGGTTGGTTTCAGCTTCTGACCCAGGTCACTACAAACAAGCCACACTATGGACATCAGAGAGCCAAACTGTGATGGTTCTGTTGTGGGACACTAGAACACCAAAATGGATGGATTTGGGCAGCCTCAAAAACTTGTGAGCATGAAAACAAATACATAATTTAATTTGCTGTGTTTAAGTCAATTATGTAAGTCATCACTAATCATTCTGGGAAAAAGAAAGGGAAATTGCACAGTTGAGCAATACAGAAAACTCACCACCAGTCTGACTATCCAAACTGGTGACAAGCAGAGAAGCCACCTGGATATTAATGTGATCAAGTCTCTGCAGACAGAGCACATTCATTTACAAGGGCCCAGGTACAACTTGTTCTAAGTGCTAAAGGCAGCATGTACTTACTTAATAAGAGACAACTACTTTCCATTTTGGCCATAAACCATGTGTAACCATCTCATGACTTTCTATTGTCATGCTGGAATACATTTTTTGGTTTTGATATGATTTGTGAGATAAAACTAAACTCCTCAAACAGCTAAAATTTCAGTCCCTCTTTCTGGAACATCTGCTGGAAATGTGAAGGAACACAGTGCAGAAGTTTCCTCTGAGCTTATTCTTTGATTTAACACTACCAAATGCCTTAAAAAAAATTTTACTGTACTTGCTGAACAACTACTCTGAAAGAGAAGCTGCACATCTTGAGAGGTAAAAAATAATATCCCAGTTCTGGTTAGACACCACCAGGGTGACCAAGTTGTGCTGCCTGGTGATGAGCATGTAAGATAAAAGCAATTTGTGCAGACCATTTCCATTTTTCCCACTTTGTGGCTGCATTCAGACATTGCAACTAATTCTGAGAATGTACTAGGGCCAGTTAAGAATTGAAAAGCCTAAGAAAAAACTAAAATATGTATAAAAAAAATTTAAAAAGAGCTAGACAAATATAAATTGACATTTAAAAAGTCATCAAGACTAGCTATACATAACACAAATATAAGTCCAGTCCAAGTCAAAAAAAATCCAAAATCACTGACTCTGGGAGAGAAAAAAAAAGGCTCTCTGCAGCAAAGCTGACATAGGTCTGATTATGCTGACAGAAGAAAATAAAGTACTTGTTCTAGAATATTATTCTAACTTCCCTGAGAGCTTACTAGGAGACATTATGGCTAAACAGGTAATCAGATATGCCAAATCTATTTTTGCTAAATATAGTACACCTGCGATCAAAAAGTCTGAGAGCGGGCTACAGTTTTATAATTTACTGATGGGAATTAGATATATTAAGCAGTAAAGGGGCCCCAAGCATCCATCCTGCGGTTTAATGAAGTTGTCTTCTTAGAACCATAGAATCATAAAATTGTTTCTATTGAAAGAAACATTTTAAGAACATGGAGTCCAATCATTAACCCAGCGCTGTCACGTCCATCACAAAACCATGTCCCTAAGAGCCACATCTACATGTCTTTTAAAAAGCTATAGGTATGATGACTCAATCATATCCCTGGGCAGGGATGTCATATTCCAAATATTGACAACCCTTTCCATAAAAAACTTTTTCCTAACATCCAGTCTAAACCTCCCCTGACACAACTTAAGGCCATTTTCTTTTGTGTTGTTGCTGTGACTTGGTAGAAGAGACTTTTTAGGTACTTTCAGAGAGCAATAAGTTCTTCTTTTCTCCAAACTAAACTACCCCAGTTCTTTCAGGTGTTCCACGTAAGACTTATACTCCAGGCCTTCCCCAGCACCATTGCCCTTTGCTGGACACTCCAGCATCTCAATATCTTTCTTTTTGCAAGGAGGTCAGCTTCTTAAACAGGACAGTCTGTCCTCTAGAAGTCCAAGGCTGTCAGTTTTGCTGATCCCATCCTGCTTACTCCTCCAAGAATCAAAAACTCTATTTTTCCATTATTACTATGCCTGGGGCAGCTTCTGACCATCACATCACTGACCAGCTGTGGCTGCCTGACCTACTCCGTGGCCTTCTATGATGGGTGACTACAACAGTGGACAAGGGAAGTGATACAGATGTCATTCATCTGGACTTCTGTAAAGCCTTTGACATGATGGCCTTTAGCATCCTTCTCTCCAAACTGAGATGGATTCAACAAGTAAAGTCCTAGATGGTGAAAAAGTTGGTTTAATGGTTGTCCCATTGGTCCAAGATGAGATCAAAGCTCTGGCCCAGTCCCAGAGATTTGACAACACAAATGTAAGTAAAACCTGGTGAGATCAGAGTGCCCTGTTGGGGGGTTACAGGTGCTGCAGCAGGGAGAGGCAGGGCAGGAGAGCTGGAGAGGTGGTGGCACTGTTGTTTGTAATGGTAGGGCTGGAGTGTGTGGATCTCACAGCTGGCAAAGGCACAGCTGACAGCTCTGGGTAAGAGTCCAAAGACAAACAGATAACGCAGATGCCATTGTGGGAGTTTGCTACAGACGTCCCAGACATGATGATATTCATAGGATCCTCAGGATGTTGAACAGGACCAGGTGCAAAGTGTCCCTCTGCTCTGGTGAGCCTCATCTGGAGTAATGCCTCTAGCTCTGAGCAAGCTGGGCTAGTGGGAGATGTCCCTGCTTATGGCAGGAGGCTTGGAACTGAGGGTTTTTTAAGGTCCCTTGCAACCCATTCTGTGCTCATATTACCTACCAGTCCTAGTTGTTATCTGCCCTGGCCCTCCCCTTGATCCTTACCCATAAATTTTCAGCTATCATTAGACAACCAAAACATTCCCTAAGACACTTTCCCCACCACCTCTCCTTCTTTGCCTTCTGATGAGGTTAAAACCATATATTGAAGCACACCAGTGGTTCAAGAAGCCAAACCATGTTTATTCCTGCTTATTCCCTCATTATTCCCTGCAGCTGGAAGGATAGAGGAGAGAATATCTTGTGCTCCTGAGCCCTTAGCCATTCATCCCAAGGCCCTAAAGTCTCTCCTGGTTCCTGTAGGACTTCTTGTAATTTCATGAGTGAATTTCCCACCTGGGAAATCACTAGTGAGTAATGATCTCAGGACCCTACCAGAGAAGGTCCTCCCCTTTGTGTTGATAACGGCCCAAGGGCAGCAGCAGTGTTCCCTGAGGAATGGGGCTGGTCTGTGGTCATAGACACACCTGCTGTTCTGGGGAGGAATTCAGCCCCATCTCCCTCTGTCCCTTCAGTCAGCGTGTTCAGTCAGGTGGGAGAGGACAGGGATGTGTGTCCTGCCTGTCTGCCTGTCAGGCCTGTCTCAGGGAAGTCTGGGTGCAGCACCAGTCTGTCTCACATTCCCTAACCCTCCTCAAACTATTCCTCTCCTCCTGGAGTGTTGTCACTAAAGAGAGGAGCTTCTCTGCCTGGGTGACCTCCCACTGACATAAGAGCAGGGCCCACCCTGCATCTGGGTGCTCTCCCAGAGCTCTGACTGAGTGACTGCCTCAGTCATGATGGACATGTAGCTCACAGAGGTCATGCCTTTCTGCCCTGTGTACACCATTGCTCTCTGATAGAGCTGACAGGGCTTCAGTGCCCTTCCTGCATGCCTTTCTGCAGGAATTGCCACCCAAACTGCCAGACTATGCCCTGAGAGCTGTGTCGTGCCTTGTTTTCTCCCACCTTGCTGGTGTCACTCCTTGTTGCTAGTGCTCCCTATACATTCTGATTTCATAGGTGCAGAGGCTTGCCCACCATTGCCACTGGCTCCACCTGGCTTCTGTCATCCAAAGCCACCTGATCTATGGGCTTCCAGCAGCTCTCCCATCTCCTCCTGAGCTTCCTCCAGGTCAGGAAACTGTGTTGTGCACTGCACCAGAGTGTTCTGCTGCCAGTCCTGCCAGTACCAGAGCTGCTCACCTCAGCAACCTTGGGAAGACCAAGCGGAAGATGTACTGACAAAGGGGACAGAGGCAAAATACAAGGGACGTTTTTGCCATAGAAACCATCACAAAAGCACCAAAGAGGAAAGGAAGAAACCCCAAATATATAGTTGTCCCAAGACAGTTGGATCTGGTATTTCAGAGCAACAATGGCACATCTTATAGAAGTCAGTCCTGGCAAAAATAGCATAAGTGAACAAGCACAGATTCTAAGTACTGATGAAAGTCCCAATACTACTGATATTTCAGGAGAAACTCAGTAATTTAGGAAACTAGAGAGGCCTAATTTAATTTAAAATTGTTAACAGAGTAAATATGATGGTTACAGATATTTGTGACAGGGTGTCATTTGCCTACATTTTAAAAAGTTGATTTTGTTTGTGGGGTTTTTTGTTTGTGTTTTTTTTTTTTTTTTCCTCTTGCCTAGAACAGTAAAGCAGAACAAATGTTGGGAATTGCACCTTTCAATGGAAAACACAAGCATTGATTTAAACCACCACAGCCACTTAAAATTAGGATCAAAATCTAAGCAAGTATACCAAGATCTGTTTCCGTCTAGTGGAGAAAGACAGCATCCTTCGCAGGATGCTTTTCCACACCTCAAACCAGGAATCGAAACTGGGAAGAGTTTTTCCCTCTCTCTCTGTGTCTCTATTTCCCCATGGTCTATACAGGGAACACAAATGGGAAGTCAGGCTTAAGTATCTTACTGTGTGACATTTAGAATCAGGGGCACAGCCTCTGTGAGAATCCTGTGTTCAGCCTCAAGGATGATGCTTGACTAACAGTATCCCTAGGAGACAGCTGTTTTCCATGACCTTTTCAGTGACCTTAGGCCAGGCCTTCAATAAGAAAGCTTTTTATCACTTCACCAAGGACTCCTACATGCTACAGGAGTCTGCTCTATCACCCTTTTGCGACATCGGATCGATTTCCCTGAGAGTCTCTACTACAGCTAGTTTCAAGGTCCCAAGTTAATTTTCTTGGTATTTTCATTTCCACACCCCTTGGAGTCCTCCTTTGCAGCAAACCAAAGCCCAGGGAACAAACCCAGGGACAGGACATCTGCATTTCCCTTGGGTTTCATCTGTTCCCTCATGCATGGGGCTATTGGCTACAACTCTGTGCATATAAGATCAGGTTGTTTTGCATAGTGTCTAGCTCAGCATTACCACGCGGGTCTGCAGCTTTCCGTGTCCTCCGAAATGCGAACAGCAGGGCACTCTCGAAAGGCGGCTGGGTGGCTGCTGGGGCTGGAGGTACTGCCTGGGCTTCTGCATCCCATTTTGAATCAGGCCCATGGTAGATAGCAAACAAGCATTGCTACCATCTGATGGTTGCTTGGGGAAGTGAGTTTAGATGCTGCAAATGTTCGTCTCTGAAAAAATAACACCATTCCCCCGTTGCACCAAGGAGCACCGTGCTGGCAGCTTCCTGGCTTGCAACAGGAAAGATTCCCGGACTTATGTTTTATTTCTAGCTCCTCTCACATGGCTCTGAGGAAAACAGGCAGCATAGATGAGTAGAACTGAAATCTGAAGCCGTTAATATAATTAAATGCTCACGTGAGGGACAGAGGTATATTTTTAACTTAGTCAGATATTTTAGTCCCAGGGAATTTAAAAAAAAATATATTAAAAAGTTGTTTTATTAACAAAGGGAAACATTCATTATTTTCATAATAGATCTTCATTTGGGGGGGAGGAGCAATAACACTAAAAGGGTCCTTTTGTTTCTTTTAAAAAGGTTTTCTTAAAAAATATCGTCCTCTTCAGTGTTTGGATAGATCAAGGGATTACTTTACAGTTCTCCATTGTTTTGATGGCATGTACTGGGAAACTGAGGCACTGAAATATTGAAGTTTAAAACCACAAATTCTCTATGAAAATGGCCAGTACCTGACCTTACAGGGTAGTTCATTTTACACTCCATTTTGTATGTTCAAAATCCAGCTGTAGTGAATTCATCTGTCACTGAAGACTCAGCATTTTCACCAATTAGGATAATTGCCTTTCTTGCAAATATTGTGCGGCCACAATGGTTTCTGCCCACAGCACAGTATCCATCCTCAGATCCTTTTTGCCTTCTTGTCCCACACCCCATTCATTTTTAATTAAATACATCAACTGTCCAATCAATTTTTAATTTCCCTCCTTTCCTCCTCAACAGTACCTAATTCAAATTTATTTTTCACTCCTTCTCCTCTGTTTTTCCTACCATATAAATTTCTTGTCCTGAGCTATTTCCAACATTCTCAGGCCAGGTTTCTCTTTCTCATATGTGCAGCAAGCAATTTCCTCATCTTCTCCAAGCCAGGCTCACTCGAGGAGAAGAGAAAAGATGTATTCCAGGGAAAGCACAGGAGAGTCATTGAATTCAGGTACTGAAATGCTGAGTTTCACAGCCCACCACCCAAACTGCAACTGGAGCTGAATTTAGCAGCTGAAATTTAAGATATCTCAAAAAGCTCAAGGAGCTTGTCAATTTTATAGGCCTGTACATCAGTCAAGTTCTGGTCACAGCAAGTGACCCACTGAGATCTTGAATCTTTACTACAGCTTATCAGAGCTTTAGAGCTTAATTAACAAAACATTACGAGAAATCTGTAGATAGGATAAGCAAGATATTTTTCTCTAGTCTTGTTATATGAAAAAAAAAAGAGCTTGGACTTTTTGGGGTTTGTATTGGCTATTTTTTTTGTTTTGTTTTTGTTTGGGTTTTTTTAGGGGGAAATTCAAGGTTGCTGGTTGGTTTTCATTATTTGTTTTTCTTTTGCTTCATTTGTTTTTGTTTTGTTTTGGGGTTTTTGTTGTTGTTTGTTTTTATTTAGTTGGGGGTGGGGGGTGTTGTTGTTCTCCCCAAGAAGACATGCAAGTACCCAAGATGTTAGAGCTGTAAGGAACTGGATTTAGGGCCAAATAATGGGTAGTGTCATGAACCTTAGGAAGGAACAGGAAAACCAGAGCTGCTTATCTGAGAGAAAATGGCCTATTTTTTCGAGGTGACAAGACCCAATAGCATCTCATAAATCCATTATCTGAACTATTATCTGCTTTACAAAATGCCAAACTCTCCACTTAAGGAATAATTACAGTTGCAAATTGCCATCGTTTGCATAGTTTACAAATCAGAACGTTTAAAAATCCTACCTATTTCTCATCCTGATTTTGGTACCTAAATATACCCTGCAAAATAAGAAATGCTTACAGTATAAATTCTTTGTAAAATTAGTATGAATGGGAAATCTCATTTGAGGTAAACTGGCATGTATTTTTTATACATATTATGATTTGTTCCTGGAGCAAATGCATTTGTTTATGAGCTAAACAGTAAAAGGCTTTTGTGTACCTAGATCTTTGTGCATAATATGAAGAGTGTCAGTTCTTCAGAATTTGTTACAGAGCAGTTATTCTTTCCATAATGGTGCTTATCCATCTTATAGTGTTTTTGTTTTGGTTTTGATTTTGGTTTTGGTTTTTTTATTACCATTATGCAGTTTTAAATTCTTTTCTCCTTATGAGGTCTGGAAATCTCCTTCTCCATCTTAAAGTGAGAGAAAACTTAGTCAGGAGAAGGCTTAATGATTTACACACAGTCATACTGCAATAAGGCAGCTGAGTGGGGTTTTCTGTGTCATATGCAATGAGAACAATATTTGCTCTCACTCCATAAGTCCTAGAAATAAATTACTTACCCACTGACAGGGTTTAGCATGTTTTCAGGGTGTCCTCATTTACTGGGTGGCATAATTTGGAGTCTTAGATGGAAAAACTACAGTCACTGTGCTGAAACCTACAGTTCCTACATAGACTAAAGCAGAGCGTCTGAAATCCTTTCAACTGCAAGTAACAGAGCTACAGTGTCACAGCACCTTCTTTAAACTACTTTCAGAGAGCAAAGGGTGAGATGCAGGGTTGCAGACAATCAAGGCCAAATAGAAAATAATTTCTATTGACATTGATGTGTGAGACAAGAATTAAGACCACCAAAAACCCTAATGTAAAAAGAAAAGAATAGAATAATATGGACATAAATATGATGATACATATTAAGTTACGCCTGTCCTCCAAAAGAAACATTGAAGGAACTGGGGTAGTTTGTCCAAAAACATGGGAGGCAAAGTAATGGTTCTTCAGTTCAAGAGCTGCCAAGGCAAGTGTGATGAATTATTTTTCAGAGGCACCATGAACAGGAAAAGAAGGCATGGACTTAAATTTCGGCAAAGATTTAAAGTAGGCAACAGTAATATGTTCTCCTGATGTGGAATAGTCAAATAGCTGAGTAAACATCTCCATTTCTGGAGATTCCTTAAAACATACTGGAGACTTGTCAGGCCTCAAATAGGCAGAAAATAAGCCTTAGAAGGACAAAGGAATGGATTATTTCATGATTCTATGTCCTAAATGTGAGTCATCTTCCATGTCTTACTAACCAGAGTTGACTTTTATTTCTTCTTAAACAGAAATTCTTTGTAATATACAGAACCAGGAGACAAGCATATGATCTAGTAAACTGAAGACCTAATTTGGAAAATATTCATGAGATTTCAAGGCTAGGATATTTGAGGCAAAAATAGAACCATTCTTTTCAATGATTTATAAGATTGCTTTAGAGAGACAGGGTAGAACATGAACAGCAATGTAGTGAGTGAAAACAAAAGTAATTGTTAACATGTTGCATTTTGAAGAGTAGCAGCACCATTTGCCCTCCTGAATTTTGTATCAGTATTTCCATGAGCTCTCCTGATCGGTGCAGATGTGGCTTTGGTAGGCCTGGGAAAGGCATGACCTCAGTTATTCCCTTGACCTAGAAATGTCAGGGTTAATCTGTTCTTCCAATTTATATGTAGGTTGCCTGCCCTCCTTCCCTGGGAGTGTTTCAAGACAAACACTAAGCAACCATTCAAAACTCTCATCTGCTGTCTTATCCTCTATTTGACAAACTCATGAGTTTTTATAAGTGTAAGTCCTACTTTGATTCTTGCCTGCTGCATCAAGCCCCTCAAATTAAGGGTTCTATTTCATGAGACTAAAATAGCCTCACAGGGCATATGTCTCCAGCAGCACAGCACAAACAAAATGGTAACACTCTTCCACTTGCTTAATATTAGAAATAAAATTGCCTGGGCAATTTTCGTTGTAAGATAATTATGAACTACAAGGTAATAGAATTAGATGATGCCTCACTCTACCTAAACCAGTTTAAAAGATGGGGTAGTTTTTTTCGTTGTTTGTTGTTGTTGTTGTTGGGTTTTGTTTGTTTGGGTTTTTTTGTTTTGTTGTTTTGGTTTGAGGGGTTGGGGTTTTTTTCGTTTGTTTGGTTTTGGTTTTGGTTTTTTGGGTTTTTTTGGGTATTTTACCTTAAGTTACTGGTAAGAATTTCACCAAAGTGGCTTCTCTGTCATCTGTAATGTAATTTGGTATTATCCCAAGTGAGAACAGATGTCTCACAGAAGTCATAGCATATTTTGAAAACAATTGGAACCATCTAAATATTCAGATAACTAGTAGTTGACTTTCCTCAGTGTAGGCAAACAGAGGGGACCTCTGAGAAGTCTGAAACTTTGCTAAAGGGCCTTCAGCCTTTTGGAAGGACCTAGGGCTATCAGTACTATGTGTGAACACCTCTACTGTAGCTCCCAGCAACCTTACAAATGGCCATAAAGTCCCTGTTTCAAGTATGGGATTGAAATATGTCTTCTGTCAAATTTTGTTTCCACTGGTTTGAAAATCAAGTCTGTAAAAACATCAAATCTGCTGTTTCTGTCCCTCAGAATTTCACATATTTTTTGTTGAGTCTATTTTCTCTATAAAAATCTATGACTTTCTGAGAGTCAGAATAGGCCAAAAATACACCTATTTGAATATTTCAAATAATTCTTGGAAAGGGCTAGAAAGGAATGGAACATTGAGGGATATTTAGTTGCTTTGTTGTACACATTAAATCTTGGTGCCATTTGGGATGCTGCAGTACTCAGCCTCACATCTTTGCCATATATTTCTTCCGAGGTCACTTAGCTGAACTGCCCCTTTAACTTTTCTTGAGAAAAGATTCAGAGAAAATCTGAATTTTCTCCCTTGCACTGCATGAGTCCTGCAGCAGAATCCAAAACCTCAGATGAATCAGCAACTTTGGAAACTCTCTCTCATTCTGCCCCACTGCTTTCACACATCTGTCTTCAGCCAAGAGTTCTCCACCTTTGAGTTCCATCTCATCTCATTCTACAGTCTTGTAACTAATCAAATATTATTTATTCATTTCACTGTTGTGATAGGATTCAGCCTAAAGGAGAACTTCACTGAGCTGTGTGAACAATGTAGGAGAGTTTCTATTGCTGAAAAATTTATAGTCAAAAGGAACAAATAGTGAGGGAAACAAAGTATTTTTGTCATATTTTTTCTGAGGTTGAGTAGGAACATCAAACTATTGCCTTCTGTTCACACAAAAAATCTCTGATGTTTTAAAGTACTCTGCTTCCCTGCCTAGACTACAAAATCACCTTCCATTTCATCAAGGTTTTGTATTATGCAAATGTGAGAAGACACTCATGTTTTAGAAGTTCCGATTCATTCCCAACCTTCATCATTAAACTGATTTATTTGTTGGGTGGTTTGGTCGGTCTATTTGGTTTTGGAGGGGTTGTTTGTTTGTTTGTTTTTTTGCACTTTCCAAAATTATTTGCTCTGATTTCATGTTGTTAAAAATAAAATCTGCGTTCACCTTCACTTAAAACTGTCTGTGCTCCGAATTTGTCTGTTTTCTCTGTGCTTTGGCCACTAGAGGGTAGCACAAACAGCCTCCTGGAGCGAAGGTCCAAGGACCCCCAGGAGGACCACGGCGGACAGGAGAGGTGGAGCAGGCTGGTGAAGCAGGAGCGAGGGGCTGTGGACAGAGCTCCTTGCCTCTGTTCAACTCAGCAGTGAAGCCACTCCTGCACCAGGTGGGTCTAGACATGGATCATTCCTATTAACCAAGCCTAGGTGTGGTTTTGGGGAGACAAAGGAGGGTATTCATGCATATATATTAATGATTTTCAACAGAGGTTGGTTTTGTTTAAATGAGAATCTGTTTGTGTTTAACCCTTTGAGCAGCATTCATTTGGATCTGATTGAGAGTGCACAGAGCATTAATTGTAATGTTTACAGGAACAAACTGGATGGTAGGATTCAACAATGGTAGAAGTAAAGAGATTAATTAATATTTTTTTCAATATTGAAAAGGAAAAGTAACCAAAACATATTAAAGAAGTGGGAGTAGTGACAGTATGCCTCTGTAAATTCACATGTACAGTAGCCTGGATTCTCTGAATTGTTTAAAAACCTTGCTCTCACTAATAACCCTTTGGCTTATAAGTCATATCACTGCCTCCTGACTATGCCTTGAGAAATTTGTTATATGTCAATCCAAAGGATGAAAGGTTTGCCAGCCTACATACCCCAAGCCTGAAGCATAGCCCAAGACTGAGGAGAAAGACAGGAGATAAAAGCTCTGGAGATAGAGTAAATTTCCTGTGTAGATACTAAGAAACAGGTTAGACCTGGTATAAAAATTTTCTCCTTTCTAATGAAAATAAAAAACAATAAAATACAATATCTACACTAGGATTCTGTCCACCTTGGCTGTCCAGATCAGAAAAGAAGGTGAAGAAACCAAGTCAAAGAGATTGAAAACACAGCTGTTGTGTATACTGACCTCCAGATATCCTGTAAACTTTAACTGCTGCACAGAAGTGAAAAAAACTGAAACAAAATCTTTAGGAAAGATCCAGTACAGAACAGGATGCAACAGCTGAGCTAGGCCTATTATAAAGCAATTTTCTTAAAAAAAAAAAAAAAAAA
>VWYO01009298.1:17908-45801 GCA_013400275.1 Rhadina sibilatrix
AAAAAAAAAAGAATAACAACAACAGACAGAAAAATTATATAACAGGTTGTAGATCATCAGTGTTGGGGTTTTTTTTTGTTGGGTGTTGTCTTCTTTTCTTCTCAGCAGCAATGAATCTGATAGTAAAATCAGCAGAAAAGCAGTGTACAGGACCAATGATGGCAGGAATAAAGCAGACCCAGGGGAAAGCCTAAATGGACAATAATTGCAGGTTATTATATACTGTGCTACAGTACAGTGGAGAGCTGGTCAGCTATTAGCAAGTTTGGAAGGAATAATCAAGAGGACAGAGAAGAGTTTATAATCTTTCACACTCAGCAAATCAGAGACAAGTCTCCAGAGCTGAGAGATGCGAAAAGAAACCAGTGATATGATGCACCAGGATTGTATCTCCACTGCTGAGGAAGGAATTTGGCTGAGGAAGGAATTTGTCTAAATATGATTTTTTAAACCACTGTGGCCTGCAAAGCTGTATTGAGCTGGGGTTCCTAGGCTGGATGCAGAGGTGCTCTGGGCCGACGGAGGCAGCACCTCAGGAAAGGAATTTAGTTCTTTTTTAAGGCTTTAGACTTTTGTTTACCTATGATAAACACTCTGAGCAAAATTCAGTTTTTTCAACATAGACATCCACTGTCACAGAAAGAGCAGTGGGACATCCCACTCTCTCCTGGGAGTCCTGTGTCATATCTATCTGCACCAAGCACATGTCTTAGAAGGGTATTGGAGAGATCATTGGATACCTGTGTTCAGACACATGCATCCCATCCCCAGGTATATGGTGTTGTGAATCCAATGGAAAATGATAAACAGTTCCTAATCTGTCTGAGGATGTCTGTCCTTCTGCCTCTAATTTATATATCTTTGAATAACCAAACTTCTTGGTTTCCTTGGACAATTGTCACAGCTAAGTGGGATGAATCCGGACCTGAGTGTCTCCGGGTTGTCTGTGTATTTATCCTACCAACATTCCTGTGAAGGAAAGAGATGTTATAATTCCTCCCTGACATATGGGCAACAGAAACAGTCACGCAGAGAGTTTGTGCTCAAGAAGGAAATTCAGTCTCCGTCTCCTAGACTGTAGCTGTTGAATTGTTCCCTCTTATTTTGTTAGAACTGATTGCCTCCACGACAGACAAAGGTTTAAAAAACAATATTACTACTAATTAGAATCTGCTGTATTCATTTAGTTTAACACTGTAGATTATTTGTAGTTTTTTTAATGCATTTTTGTCATGTCTGTTTTTATTTGACATATCTGGATTCAGTTATGGCACTAGGAAAAGAGAAAAGGGAGACAAGAGCCCAAATTCTCTGTTGATTATTTCAGCTCCCACTACACAGCAGATGACTGAGAAATCTTAAAAATGAGTCACAGGGTGAAATAGGAAGTGTGAAGAGATTGTTTTAAATTAATGTGTGTGCTGAAAAATATCTGATAACAAAAAAAAAAAAAAAAAACAAAAGCAAAAAAAAAAAAAAGATATTCACATTTCTAGACTAGTTGTCTTTGAAGACTTTCTAAGTCAGTAAATGTATCAGTGTACCTCCATGCCAAAGAGAAAAAAAAAAAAAGTGTTGGAAAACCTATTTTTCTTGATTAATTTTAGTAAAAGATTGAAGAAATAATTAAATCATTAAAGTGTAATGCAGGAGAAATTTGCATTGTAAGGTATCACAACTCAGTTTTTACTGTGATGTTGCCACTAATGAAAGCTTAGCATAATATTTAGCTGGGGATCTGCAAAGGAAACTCAAGTGGTCAGGAAATGGAATGAGTCAGTGTAAGACCTCTTTCCTTTTCCAGTTCATGCCAGTTACCAAGTAGGGTTCTGCTGAGGCTGTGAAGGAGGTCATGATCTTGCAGATACCTTCCTTCAAATGAGATATAAAATCAAGTCCTGACTACTGAGTTATTGAAGGCCTCAGAACCTGTCCCACCTGAAGTCCAAAAGGAATAAGCACTTAGTCTCCATATACTGATCCTTCATTATCACTCAAAGAGAAGCTTTTTTCTTGAAGTACAGATTTAAAACTGCCTGATTGTTATCTGCTGTTAAACAGACACTGTTCTCAACAACCTCTGTTCTCTTGGGAACACAATTTTATACCTCATCTGTGAAGGCCATTGCACTGCACTTCTGGGCTATTGGTTCAACATAGAGAACTATGGAGGAGATTTGCCAAGGGATCTGACAGGTGAAAGGTGGTGTTTTACACAAAAAAATTTAAACATTTCAAGACATGCCTTTTAGACAATCAGAAGTAATAGTTGGTAAAATTTTACCCCAGACTCAGATACACATAACAGAGGATGAGAACTACTGTTTTTAACAGGTAATAGGGTAGTAGATTCTGTAGATTGTCAAAATGTTCTTTACCAGGAAGGTGCTTTCCATCAGTGAGTACCTGGAAGAGTCTGCAAAAGGCTAGAAAGTGAGCAGCTATAAAATGTACTGCTGCCAGCTGTGGGAGAAGTGAAAGATTTTATTGGCTATGTAGTGTGAAGCAGAATCTTGGAGATCTTGCTCCCAGATTATTGCTTGCAGCAAGGCTTGGGTGGAATCATTTAGCCTGCCTGACCTCTGAGGACAATCGCTGTGCTGAGCTGTTTTGCATGGATGTTGGTCTTCTTTAGGAACTGCCTTGTCACATGCTGTGAGTTTTTGAATTATCCACTCCAAACAGGACAGGAGCATCTTTGCCTTTGCCTTCTACTGCATTCAAAGGAGTTTTGCTTGTGTGCGGGCTGATAAAATAAGCTGATAAAAAGACTGGATAACTAGATTAGGGCAAATAGGATATAACTGATAATGACAGTGAGTGAGAAGGCTGGAAACCGGGCACAGATAACAGGATTTATTGGGGAAATCAAACCTGAATTGAAATGTTTTTTGGCAACCAAATGAGTTAAAACAATAAAACAAGGGACACCAAACTAGCCTTCTGAAAATCAAACTCCTGGGCTCAGTGTAAAAGAAGAGAGGAGAAAGAGAACGAATGATTGTTAACAGAAAAAAAATAAAACAATCAAACAAAAACCAACTCACACCTTAGCAGAGGAACAGGAGGATGAGATGAAATGATGAATGCTGATCAGGAAAGGGAGTGGAGCAAATCCTTTTGCTTGGGCTTGAGGCCATGCTGTGGGAAACAGGTAAATAACATATTGCTTAAACTTGAACTAGCCATGTTTCATTATCTGTTTGGGGTTTTTTTCTTTTTTTCCTCGACTACCGTCCTGCTGAAAGTAAGAGACATGTATGAGAATATTGTCCACATGTTTGTTTAATGGGAAACACAAAAAATAAAATCTAGCTTCCTTCTTCAGCTCTTTATCTTGCAGATTACCTAAATTCATTTGTCATGGAACAAGAACAGTTGATTTCATGTTCCTCAGCGCACAGGGAAGATGGCAGGCTGCAATATGTGTTTTGTATGTTTGCCTTTTGTAGGTGGAGAAAAGTCTTCTTCCTTGTAGATTGTTATACACAAGTGAGTATGGTTAGATTTTGGGTTTGGTTGGTTTTTTTTTCAGAGGTGAATACATGATGTTGGCATTGGTTTTGTAGCGAGAATTAATTATGCACAGGATTAAGGGGAGTTAGATTAGAAGGAAGTTAAATCTCATTATTAATCCAGGCATATTGTTAAGGAAAGCAAAACAAAACAAAGGGAAAAAAANATAAGGGAGAAATAAACCTATTTCCATTTAGAGCTCCTGAAACAAAAAACAGCCACCTCAGAGATCAAAACCAAGGAGTCAGTCCAAGTCATCAGACTCCAGGTGTGAGAAAGCAGACAATATTGTCTTGTCCTTTTATTGAGACTGTTTCCCTGGCATTTCTCACCAATACTAAACACATAAGGAGAAGAATAACAAAAACTCCAAGTGCAGGGAAATAATGAAGACTTGTGAGGGTTTGTTCAGTTGCAGCAATCTCACATGTTTATTAATAGAAGGTCACCATGTGTAAATATATAATTTTGGCTGGATATGGGCAACATCTCCTTAATTATCTGAAGAAAGAGGGTATTCATTATGCAGATAGTAAAGGAACATCATTCAGCTGAAAAGCAGCAGAAAATTTCGAGCAAAGAAAGGCATGAACTGCTATTTTTCCCTGTCTCTTACTTGTCATTATGAGTCATTTCTACAGTCTCTNTTACCTAAATTCATTTGTCATGGAACAAGAACAGTTGATTTCATGTTCCTCAGCGCACAGGGAAGATGGCAGGCTGCAATATGTGTTTTGTATGTTTGCCTTTTGTAGGTGGAGAAAAGTCTTCTTCCTTGTAGATTGTTATACACAAGTGAGTATGGTTAGATTTTGGGTTTGGTTGGTTTTTTTTTCAGAGGTGAATACATGATGTTGGCATTGGTTTTGTAGCGAGAATTAATTATGCACAGGATTAAGGGGAGTTAGATTAGAAGGAAGTTAAATCTCATTATTAATCCAGGCATATTGTTAAGGAAAGCAAAACAAAACAAAGGGAAAAAAAAAGAAATACTAGCAGTAAATACTTCCTCACTCATCAAATTTATCCTAGGTCTTCTTCAAGCTCATGTGACTGAGATTTTTTGGGTTTAGGCTTTGGTGGTTGATTTATGTGGGTTTTTCCTGCTTCTCCTGTTGGTCTAATATAACTTCCTCTGCTTCCGGTGTTACAGGGAAGACACAAAACTGGAATGCAAAATTAGTCACCACATATATTCTTGGATGTTTTTCCAAGACTTGGGGTGGTGGCCATAGGATCACAGTCAAGAGATGAACAGTGACATTAGATGAACAATGACATTCGAAGTGTGAGTATTTGACCTTAAATAAGATAATGATTTTATATTGTTTTCTTGAAAGGGGGNGAGGGTATTCATTATGCAGATAGTAAAGGAACATCATTCAGCTGAAAAGCAGCAGAAAATTTCGAGCAAAGAAAGGCATGAACTGCTATTTTTCCCTGTCTCTTACTTGTCATTATGAGTCATTTCTACAGTCTCTCTGTGTATGTGTAAGCATGTATATATATTTTATGCATAAAACCGTAATATCTGTATGATTTATATAAAATCATGTGTGTACTTCCTTGGTAACTCTAAAGGCAGTCAGGAGCTGGAAATCCTGGAAAAAGAAAAAAAGTTAAATGAATGCAGAGCTGACCTGGCTCAGTGTGCAGTGACTGAGGCTAAAAAAGAATTTGGTTTCACAAATTGAACTTCCTTTCATAGCCAATGTGTCCTAAAGTGCTTTACATACAGTACAATGAGGGTGATGCCAGGAGTAGAGGCAAACACAGAAGTCATTGTAGGCACAAAAATAGCTCACATGTAGTCTTCTGTATTAGAATCTGTTTCAGCAGGAGAATGGTCTTGGGAACATTATTAACTCTATATTCATCTGTTTCCTTATTGCCAAGGGATGTTGAACTTCGCCTTAGACAACCTCTGAGAGGATGGCTTGAAGAGCATCACAGTTTTCATTCTCTTTAAAAACCCCTGCTATTATCACTTCCAAGTACTCACATTTCACAGCACAGTTATGACTGTATTGGTCTTTTCTTTCTTTTCTTCTGTCTTGGACCTTGTCTGATTGAGTGTGTATGATTGAGGATATCAGACTGTTATTCAATCAGAAGACTGGATAAGGGCCAACAGCAGCATTACACTCAGCCCTTTCCATTCATTGTATGCATTGCTTCGTATCGCAAAGGAGTGTTTCATCATTGCTAAGATTCCCAGGCATCTCAGTCCACCATCTTGCAAATTATCTCCCAAGAAATTATTGAGTCCAGAGGAACTGCTATTTGTCATATGGGATTTATGTACTATAGTCACCTTTCTTGTATGCATTCATGGACCACTTTTGAACTTGGAACTGAAATTTTCTCACCTACTTTAAGACATTCGCTTGAGTTAGTGATTAGTTGTGTGTCTTTCCATGTCACACTCTGTGTTTATTGAATGGATAAAAGTATATCAAGCAGCTAGTTTTGAGTAGTCAGGAATAAAATGTCATCCAGAGATTCAGTTGGAGGTTCATCTTCTGTTTTCTGGGGTCTTGTGTGGACAAAAATCTAAATTCATCACTTTTAGGGAAAACAATAACAACAAACAAACAACAACAAACCAACAAAAAAAACCCACCAAAATCCCAAGCACCAGAGTGGCTCTTTGTTACTGAGTCTGTTACTCAGTTCTAGTGGGAAGTTGGAGGTCAGCATAGATAGATGATAGCCCTACTGTGAGCAGCACTAGAGTCAGGACTGAAATTCTGTCCTTACCATTCACATGCACTTCATTTCAGCACAATGCAAACTTTGTGTCAGAACTTTGAAAAGTCTACTGAGTGCTTTAGGGCTCAGTGTAAACCAACATATTTAAAGACTATATCCAAACTGAATAGCAAGTACTTATTTTGTTCATTTTATTAAATCACCATTGTTCTAATTCACTGATTGCTCAGATCAGGGGGAGCTGAAAAACCATACAATAGTTCCCATCCAGACTGCATGTCTCACATTTCTTTCTATGGCAACCATGGCAAAGGAGCCTTGATTCACTCCTGAGACCTATCCTGATATGAGCCCAGGGACTCAAAAACACTTTTGGGTTTACAAGCTGTTCTTAACTCAGTTAAGTTTGGAGACTGATACTGCTCAGTCTGACTCAGCTCACATGTAACTCAGTTTATAATAGTGTCTTTCAGTTTACACAAGCTTAAGTACAAGAAGAGCTACTAATATCCTGACATTAATTATAACCACTGAAAGCTCTATATGGAAACATATCCTGGGTTACTAAGGTCAGTATTAGGGTCCACACTGAGATTGTTCAGCTGATGTATTGATTTATCAGAAGGCACATTTCTCTCCCAAGCCCACCTGATGTTATTGAGTTCTATTTTAGAATCTGTGATTTTCAAACCTTCAATATGTTCTATGGCAAGTATTACAAAATCAATGAGGTATGATGACTGGGGATGATTTGGTATTTAATCTGCTGCTGACCAAGTTGACTGCTTTGAAAGAAAGGGAATATGGCAGCCAAAAGAGTTCTTTGAAATGTATGCTTGTGTATTTGATGCATATATTTTAGAGGTAATAATAAAGATTTTTTTTTTTCAGCTTTCAATGTTCAGAAACACTTGAGGTAAGTTTTAGTGCTTAGGCAGAAGTATTTACCCCTCAGTTCTTATTTTCATTTTAAAAGGTGGAATAGAGGACTTGAACAGCAATAAGGTTTCTTATTTAACTGTTTGGCATGAAAAAAACCCAGATCCTTACCAGGACTAAGATATTTTATACCAGTCCTTAAAACAGAACTCAAATTTGTATGAAAGAGCTCTTCCTTTTAGATGAATAAGCTGTGGGGGTTTTTTGTTCTTTGTTGTTGTTTGTTTGTTTGGGGTTTATATTTGTTTTTGTTTGTTTGGTCTTGGTTTTGTTTTTTGGTTTTGTTTTGTTTGTTTGTTTGTTTTTTCTGGGATGGGCTGTGAAATCTGATGTAAATTATCTGTAAAATTTGGGAGAGGTAAAGATAGAAGGAACTGATGTCCTTTCAGCAGCCACACTTGCTCTCTAGGGAAATATCTGCGGAATACACCAAAATTGTATCCTACATCTTCAGTTAAGCACAAAATACTGTGGATTCTGAAACCTAGACCAGTCCACTTTATGTAATGGAAACTCACAAACCACCAGCAAGTCTCTAGTCATAATTTGATCCCTTGAGGTGACTGTGGAAGACAACCAGGCCTTCAGGCTCTAAGAGCCGGATTTGACCACATGTCAGTAGGACAGCTTCCCCAGGCCTGAGACTCACGGGCTATGTGGAGTTACAGAAATTCAACTGATTCAGCTGTGTGGATGCAAAATCACCTAGAGATAGACCCCTCTTTGCTGAAAATGTTCCATTTTATGACTGAACAGCAAAGACAATGATTCTGCTGTTATGTATAAGGTAGTAGTCTTATTACATAATGTTTATCGGCCGTATAAAAATCTTCAAAGTAGCCAATTTCTCCATGGCCTGATCCCAGCTCTTCAAGGGAGCAGAATTCTCTCTCACATGCATTACTAAGAAAACCTCTCTCCCACTGATTTCAGAGAGAAAAATAATAATACACATGGCTGTCATTTGCTGGATATCTCTGACAGAAGTCTGGTACAACCTTACCTTTTTTTCCCATTCTGTGGAGTTTTGGTTCTGCTCAAGTTGCACTGCAAGCAAGCAGACACCATGCTCTCATTTAGCCAGTTAGTTGGACACTTTCTGCAGTAAAAATTGAGAAGAAACACAGTATTTCTTTTCTCTACACAGACGGGGAAGAAGACCAGGCCTTTTCTATTCAAAATCAATTGGCCCTAGAAAGCAAGGTCTGATTCTGTCAGCCTGGGACCTAGCAGGGCTCTCCGCCATCTCTTCTTAGTGCTTCTCTGGCTGCTTGCCAGCAGAGGCATGAACCAATGCATAGAAGAAGAACTATGGGACAGAAACTCTCCCATTTTGCCTCTGAGTCTCCAAATGATCCTATTTTGGATACTTGTGCTTCATTTGACTTCTTCCATATGCTTGAGATGACTTGCTGTTTTTTCTGATGACAGACCTTCCAACCAGTCCAGTGGGTGGAAGTTTAAACTTACATTTAAACTTGCTCCATTATTTCACACAGAAAAGCTGGCTTCCAACTGTGTGTGCAGCTAGTGCTGGCGTATCCTAAGTTTCAATGTCAAAATATTCATGTAAATACGTGTACAAACTTCTCTGCTCATCTAATGCCCTTTTTTTGTGTAGATAAATTCACAAAGGTCATGATATCTTTCTACTCATTCCATTATTTCCTGTCACAACGTAATAGATGGTAGTGATAGAGGGTTTCCATGAGGAGCCACTGTAGATGGAGCTGGAACATTTTGTTCAGACTCTTAAATGAATTCAGAGCTGTGGAATTATGGCAAGTTTCAGGGACCTGTTACTGCGTTATGGCCTCTGGAAGTGCCTATGTGTTTTTTGCCATTTCTCTCCATGCACGACCTCTTTAATTTTATGTTTTTACCCCTCCAGGCTCTTGCATCTCGTTTTCTTAAGTGTTTGTTCAGGCCTTCCTCAGAATGGCCTCAGCAGAGTTACCTACCCAGTTCTTTTTTGATAAACTCTTAATTTTTTTCTTTTTCATCCCAATAAATACCCTCACCAAGACTTTTTTAGTTTTTCCAGGAAATACAGGTTTTTTAACCTTCTCCGTCTGCACTGTGACTTAGAATTTTCCCTTCACCCCTTTATTTTCTTTCAATTTTCCCTCTCTACGTCCCTTTCCCAGTTCCTCTTTTGACCTTCTCTGAGTATTTTTCTCATCTGCTGCCTCCTAGAGATCTGGCATTTCTGCTTTCTGAATTCTAATCTACCATTTCCTCTTTAGCTAAAGGTCTGGAGGGATGAACAGTCCTCAATAACAACTATCTTTTAACAACAACTGCAGATGTAACTGGGACTCCTAAATTGAATGGATATATGCAGAAAGCACAAAGGATAAAAAATTGTCTGTTCTAATTTCAGGCCCAACCCACCAGCTGAAAATACAGGAAAAGACCTCTTCACCCTCCTGTTTCAGTCAATGGAACAAACTGAGTCTGAATTTTTGTGTTATGTTGTCACTTGTACTATAACTATTACTTTTTGATCATGGGGAGGTACATGCAACACACAATTTTCTTGATATGCTGGAAGGCTGGCCGAGAGAAAACCAGCTTCCAGGTGGAAAAGTCATTCTGAAGTTACCAAGACCCTACACTTTCCTAGAGAGTACACACTTGAGTGCACACAGGAGCCAGAAAATTTCTTCTATTTGTTCCATAAGCTTATTAATGTGGCTTGACTCCATAGCTAACTAGAACCATGAGCATTCTCTCCCACTGCTGTTGAAGTCTTGGAGAATTTAAATAACCCTGCTTATTTCCTTTACTGTCTCTACCTGCATGTCTGGCCTTCAGAAGACAGCTCACTGTACAGGTGATTTACTATTCTGGACAGAAACAGACAAAAAAGAAATAATCAATAGGAGTTTAAAGAGAGATTAGAACAGATCTACATTTTATTACATTCATAAATTCCAGGACAGATTTATAAATTTGACCATTAAGGAAACTGAACATATTTGCAACACCAGTAACAAATAATGCAGGTAGAGATATCATCTATCAGACAGCAAAGAACTGATATATTTTTAGATATGTAGACAAACAGGAAGGGAGTGAAATAGGCAGAGAGAGGAAAAAAAGATCTTAAAGGTCTCTATAAAATTCTAGCGGAAAATTGATGAGTATTTTTGCACGTTTAACTGTAGAGTACCCTCCTTCTCTGTCTGCATTATTTCCATGTGTGCATGTGTGGATGCACTCCTACAGGGGCTCACAGCCCCCCCAGAAAACACACACACACACACACACACAACATGCCGTCAGCACTTGGTCATCTGCCATGCATCTGCGTTAGAATGAGGTACATGAAATCAGCAGCATTAATGCTGGACCCTGACTGTCATTCCCTCTGGGCACTTAGAGAATAAAATAGGAGCAAGAATGTAAAGTATTCACTCATGCAAATAAATACAGCATTGAGACTGTGCCTACAACATGTGTCATTCAAAGCAAGGCTGGACATAACTTTAGAAGTAAAACATGCCGTGGAATGTCAGGGTGTTCTGAATCTGAGCGCTGACTTTGCCATTTTTTCCCCTGAGGCTGTAAAAGGTCCATGTGAAAAGGGACCAGTGATTTGGGATACTAGTGTCACACACCTGATCTCCACACTTCATTCTCTCTAAAGTTCAGCAAGCAGCTGGGTGCCTAAATATGAGTTAGCTGCTTAAAGTCTTTTTTCAGAGTTAGGCCTGATCTTCAAGAATACACACTGACTGTGACTCCAGGAGGACAAGACTCTCCAAAAGCTACCTTATAATCCATCTTTAACCTTGTTAAATTGAGTTAAAGTCTCCAAATCCCAAACTGGATATAGAGAAAAAAAAAAAAAAAAAAAAAAAAAAAAAACAAAAAAAAAACAAAAAAACCCCNNNNAAAAAAAAAAGTGGTTGTTATTTTTTTTTCCTTGCACACAAGCCCTAATTAAAAGGAAATTATTCTGGTTGCAAAGACAAGCACTTAAATATTAAGAGCTCCCAGAATTGAGGTTACTTGCACAACCTGGATTTTCCTTTGTTGTACAGATGCATTCTAATTCAGACTTTAATTACATGATCATTCACTGAGTAGATGGCATGTGTAGTGCTGTTTGTTGACTGTAGAGGACTGAGGGACTCTGCCTCACATTTCAAGTACACAGAAGAGTGGACTTTTAGGGGCAAATATTCTTTCAGGCAAGACCTTCTCTTCTTTCAGCTCATCCCCATCTCAGATCCACCCCTTTCACTCTGCATTCCCTTTCCCTGTTGTAGTCCTGTATCCAATTTCACTTTTTGGCTCTTTCTCAGTTTGCCTCTTTTATCTTCCCTTAGTCTTTAAGTGCCTTGCCCCTGAGTTTGCCAGCCTCAGAGATCTGTGCTTTACCAGAATTTATTTTCTGATGTTTTCTTACATTGTGTTTTGTGTATTAACCCCTCACTTTTCCCTAGTTTTGGACTACAGATGGTTGTCCATTAAATTTTTCTCCCCTCCCATTTCTCTCCATTTTCCCAGGTTGTTCCTACTGAGAAGCAGACTGCTGTGTCTCTTTTTTCCGAAGCTCTCTGTGGCTAACTGGGCCAATACAAATAAATAACCAGAGAATTCTTTAACCCTGGGTCCAAATGGCATGGCACCAACTATCCATATGGCTAAATGCCCTTTTCCATAAAAAAAACCACATTATCCTGTCTATATGCCTATTGAAAACACCACACCAGCTGTGATGACCTCCAAGCTGCATCCAAAAAACCTGGGAGGCTAGTAAGGACCAAACCTGTCAGAGACTCTGCTAAGATTAAGGAAATTAATACTTTTCTTTAGCTTACACTCTGAACTTGGTCATTCATTTCCTGATACACATACTACCTTTGAATTTGAATCTCAGTCTGTTCCCCATTTGAATCCCTTTTGAATCCAACCCAATGATACTCCAATCTTCTTGTCTTTCCAGATTACCTGAATTTCCCCCCAGCTGTTTCTTTTTAGTTTCTGCTCTAGTCTCACTGTTGGATCTCCCTGTCAGCCCCTGAGAGCAAAGGGAAGACATATTCCCTGTTTTTGCCTTAGGTATCCAGACTGCAATTTTTCCTGCCCTGTCCTGGCCCTGAGCTGCAATGACAGGAATAACTCTCTCTACTGTAGCAAACCCGGTGAGAGTCAAGTCACTGGGGAATCTGGTTTTGGAAATCTGCCTCTCTAGTGAGCATCTGAGAACTGCCATTTTCCCCAGGCTTTTAATTGGCCGCTTTGGGGCAGATTTTCCCAGAGATAGCAAAAAAACTTGAGAAAGAGCTTCACCTCCTGGCAGCTCTTAGTATCATGCTGTAAACCATGGGGACAGGAGAGCTTTACAAAGCATCTCATTTGACTCAGTTCAGTCTAGCCCAGTTCTCCTACGGGTTGTTCTCAGCGACAGACAAGTAGTTACAGACAAATTTTCTGAGAAATAATTAAAGAATCTGAGCTGCATGCTGGTGCCCAACTTACAGTTTCAGCCCAAACATGTGCAGTTTATCAAAGCTGAACAGGATTTTATTAGACTGAGGCAACCTTTTTAATTGGTGGTGCTACCAGATCATATTAAAGTGAAATCTCCCTTCCTCACAGGGGCGCTGTAAGCATTAATTTGTTAATGACTGTACAATGATTTGATGATGAAAAGGACTATATTAACATGAAGCATTATTGTCCCTACAATACAGGCTTGCCTGCTTTCATTACTCTTTATGTACAGGGACATACCTATTATGAAAAGGGATGTGGAGATAATAAACTTGATATTCTTTTCAAAGGACTAATCCAATGTGTTTATGGTGTGTGCAGCACAGGCAACAGGAATATTCTGGAGAGCTCTGTTTAAATGGCAGAATCCATTGTGTGGAATGTAATGATGTGCATGTATGTATCTGCACAAATCCTGTGTCTAAACATACCTTCAAACACCTGCATGCATGCTTTCTTCGCCTTTTCTATCCTTTATTAACCATGGGTTTTTTGCAGCCCTTCCTTTGCCAGTTCTACTCTAATAACAAAATGCCTCCATAAACAAACTCTTTTTTTAATTTGTAACACTGATATCTTTTGTTGCCTACATTGACTACAATCCTGTGCTAAACTCGTTTGGATACAAATATTTTTTCATTTCTCTCCTCAATCAACCTTCTTGATTCTAACTAAGGCAGAGGGGAAAAACAAACAAACAAACAAAAAACCCAAAAACAAAAACAAAACAACCAAAAAAACCAAAACCAAAACCAAACAAACAAACAAAAAACCCTACTGACTTTTGCATTAATTCAGGGACCAATCTTGCAAATGTTCACATGGGTAATCCTTCCTCAGATGAATAATCCCTCTGACCACAGCAGAGTGATTAACAACAATGCAGATTAAGGTTCTCAGCATCAGGCCCATCCCCTATTGCTTGGGTTCCCACCCAAAGTTTAGTGGATGATGGTCTCTCTTCTTTTGTTACATGTTATTAGAGGCCCACATGCAGCTCTCAATTATTTCATTTGATTACGTAGCTAATATGCCCTGATCCTGTCAGCACTCCCTGCAAAGCCTAACAAGCTGAAGTAAACAATTCCAGCTGAGTTAGAAGACTTGGTAGGATTGGGCCCTTTAATAGAAGCTGTGAGCTGTGTCTGATTTGTGATCAGAATGTCTTTTATATTAACAGTCTCATGTTTCATTTAAAAATAATCTTAAAAAAAAATCTGTGAGTATATGAACTAGTATAGCTAACTAGATCTAAAGAAGGAGAAATTGCTATTTAAAAACAAAAGTCACATGAATTTTTATTTCTTTGCAGCAAAGCTTGCCTGCTATTTAGCTCATCTATTTAAAAATAAAATTCACATATATTGCTTATTTATTTGGAACAAAATCTGCTGCAATTCTTTTTACATCCTACAACAACTGATGGTTTTGTGTGCTATGGGTCCAGGGGTTTGAAGTTCAGCAGAAGAATTCCCCTCCAGCAACCTTTCAGCCTATTCCTGCCTTTCTTCTTTACTTGCTCGTTTCCTGGAGAATGAAGACAGTCAGGACTGATGTATCGCTGTGTCCCCCTTGCCTGCACCACACGGTGTTCATTAAAAACTTGCTGCTAGCAAGGGCCTGATCCAGCCCTCCTAGAAGTCATTGGAAAGCTGTCTATTGACGTCATGGGGACGAGGAGCATACTAATGCATGCAAGTACCTTTACTAATGCGGCCAGTCCTGTTAACAACACCGAAGTTGTTCACAGGATTAACAGCAATCAATCAAGCCCTTTGAAAGGCACATTAAAAGCCCAAGCTTGGTCTGCAAGCCCTTTCTCACAGGAGGTGTGTATATACCTGTGGCTGGTCCTGCTGCATCCTTCTGCTCCCAGCCTGGCCGTGTCGGTACTTTTTTCAGCCCTGTTGATTTGAGGTAACATTTCTTCTGAGGAGGTAAAAATTGATGGCCATCTATCCCCAAAATAATTGTACTTGTGTTCTAAGAAAAAAAAAAAAAAAAAAAATTAAAAAATACATACTAACCAGAGAGAAGCAGGAGAAAATGGGGCTGCAAATGGCTGTGGGAGAAGGTTGCTTTTTCTCTGTAAGTACAGAAGAAAAAAAAAAAAAANGTTCTATTGAAAAAAAAAAAAAAAAAAAAAAAAAAAAAAAAAAAAAAAAAGTTAAGTGCTTTATTATGGTCCCAAGCAGATAAATAATTTTTACTCTCCTGGGGAAACTGAAGCCAAATACAAAAGACCTTATCCTTACAAAATTCGTGTGGACTTCTCAGCCTCTGGACTGCTGAACTGGACCCACTGTGATTACACTGGGAACATTTCACACTGGGGAACTGTTTAGCAAAAGCTGGTTTATAGATAACAATTTCGCTCCTCCTTTGCCTGTATCTGTTTAAAATCCGTTACAGCCCCTTGTACATGTGTAAAGGTGCTTATGGGGTATAGCTTATTTCCACCCATAGCAGCAGCTGTGTTCATCTTGGAGCCCTTGTAGCAATATTTGTGTCCGTATTATTTCATCCTGCCACCCCTCACAGCTGTGCCTGTGCACCAGGGGGCTGTACTTGAACAGCATCCATTTCTAAATGACTATACTTACGGCTGTGAAAACGGGGCGTGGACCAGCTCAAAGTTTTTAAAAAAAGAGATTGTTATAAAAGGGACACCCGCACTGAGCAGCAAAATGTGTCTTTTTACTCTCTGTTCTTTTTAATTGGCTTTAATTTGGGACAAGCCGTGATTGCAGGCAGAGTGGCCTGCTCGTGGACAAGGTGTTAACAGAGCTATCCCTGGGATGGATCACTGCCGGATGCTGTTTCACTTTTCACTGTAGTGAATATTTCTTCTTTAAAAAAAAAAAAAAAAATGGTATAGGTCTTCTTTCTAGTGAGTCTTCCCAGTTCTATCACGGGTGTGGTTTTAGGGATCAGAAAGAGTGGATATTAGGATTTTTAAGGGGCAGGGGGGAGGGCTGAAAGATTTTGTTTCATGTGGGTTTTGTTGTTGTTGTCGTTCTTTTATCACAGTCCAAGGCACAAGGCAGGAATTGAAAACAGGTGAGTCACGGGGCTGGGAATTTGGGAGCGGGGCTGTCTGAGGGTTTTGCCCTCCCCGAAGCTCCTGGGCTGTCACATATCCGTGTCTGTAGCCTTTAAAGGTTGCAGAAGTGTGTCCAGGAAGGGAAGAAGGGCAGACCAGCCCACTCACCCCCCGGCTTGGACCCCAGTACACGGCACGCCTGGTCAGATGGCAGACAATGCGCGGAGCCTGCCACCAGCCCGGCACCAGGCGGCTGACAGCCGCTGCTGCCCGTCAGCACCCGAAGATATTTAAAGAGCAGTAAAAGGCAGCGCAGGCTGCCGGGGGCTCCGCACGGGTTTCGGCCCCAGGCGCGGACCCCCGGAGGGTGGGATGGGGATGCTCCTCGGGGCCGGTCCCGTCCCGCCTCCCGCCCGCAGCGCTCCCCTCGCAGGGATCGGCGGTGGCCCCGGGGAGGGGCGCAGTCCTGCCGCCCCCCAATCCGCCCCCGCTCCTCTGCTGGCAGGACAGGGGAGCACTCTCACACACAGCAGTAGTTGGAATAGCCGAGCCACCTGCAATGGGGTGATTTTTTTTTTTTTTTTCCCCAGGTTTTTGTGGTTTTGTGGTGGTGGGGTTTGTTTATTTGTTTGTTTGTGGGGTTTTTGTAATTTTTTTTGTGTGGTTTTTTTTTTTTGTTGTTTTGTTGATTGGTTTGGGTTTGGGGGGGGTGGTTTTGGTTTTTTTGGTGTGGGTTGTTTTTTTTTTTTTTTTAATGGGAGGTGGAAGGGACAGGGGGGTTGGCAGGACACTGCCTTCCTTCTCTGTTACGAAAACAAAAGCCAAATAAAGTGGAAAGACGGTAAAGCTTGCTCCCTTCTTTTCTTTGTTTACTTGTTTGGTTGCTTTTAAAACAGAAATAAAATTTAAAATAAATAAATAAATAACAACAAATCCCGGCCCNGCTCCATCCGCGCACGGCTCGCACGGGAAAGAGGGAGAACCGGGGGAAAGGGGAAAAAAAAAAAAAACACCAAAAAACAACCAAGGGGAAAATTGCTCTGAGCGCACGCCGGGGCTTGTTTTGTTACTGTCCGGATTACTGTTATTATTATTTGGGGGACAAGGGGGAGTTGTGTCCTTAATCCGAGGCTCCCTGCCCTCCCCACCCCCAGATGCTATGAAAGAAGAGCTCATTTCGTCTCCACCATACAGTACACTTTGTCTGGAGAGCATTGTTCGGACAAGCAACTCCCGATCACTGATGACTACAAAATACGATTTATGTTTCCATCAGAGACAGACAAAATATCCTGATGGCTTGAAAGTCGGGCACGAAAACCTTACTTAATCAATCCCTTTCCAATATACACACGCACATAACACACACACAGCCCATATAGGAGATAACGCCCGCACTGACTGTACATAAAATAAATATCGGCAGCACGAAAATTAATAGCAGTCATTTCGATATTTTTCGTCTTTCTTCAAAGCTCTACGATAATATAGATTGTGCTTTCTTAGTTTGATGTCATCAGCAGTAACATAATTTATATTTAAAAAAGAAAGCTTAAAGAGCATGCATTTTTTTTTAGATGCAACATGAACAGATATAGTAAAGAGAGCTTGTAACATCACAATCACAACAACAACAGCAAAAACAACCTCTGAGCCGGGGGATTCATCCGTGTCTGAACTGCTTTTTATTACCATTTGCGAAATTATAGTAAGAGTAAATAACAAGTAAGAGGCATCATCATAACAGAAAGAAGTCAGAACACCTTGGGTTTGGTTTTTGCTTTTTTTCCCCTCTCAAATAAAAAGGCAGATTTCCCGATGATCACTGAAATTATAACGACAGCAATTGATCGGAGGGCTTGCAAAGGAAAAGGAAAAAAAATCATCATCATTGGTCCTAAAAACGCAACCGTTCCCCTTTGCTCACTTGGCACAATAGAAATTGACTGTCTCTCAAAGAGCCATGCGCCTAGTGCTATTTATAGCCAGGGGCTGTGTTGGAAGATACCATTAAGCCTCTGCCGGGCAGACAGACAGGGGGGTGGTTGAATGGGAGGAGGGGGTTTAGCCAGAGTAGAGGCAAAAGCAATCCCCCACCCCTAGCCTCCCTTCCCCATACACACACACATCCACACACTCACACCCCACCCCCTAGTCTGGCTGGGAATTTGAACCGATCCAGCCTGTTTAAACGGAAAGGACACAGATCTTCAATGTAAAAAAAAAATCAGATCAGACCCAGAGAGAGAGAGAGAGAGAGAGAGAGAGAGAGAGACAGAGAAGGAGGAGTGTGTGTGTGTGTGTGAAAGAGGGAGAGGGAGCGAGAGAGCGAGAGAGAGGGAGAGAGAGAGGGAGAGAGAGGGAGGGAGAGAGAAAAGAAGAGGGGGAAAAAAAGGAAAGAAGATTTTCTCTATGTATATAAAGATGGCCACGTTAGCAAACGGACAACCAGACAATACCAGCCTGAGTAGCAATCACAGCAACCCCAGCACCAACGGGCATATGAACGGATTAAACCATAGTCCCGGAAACCCATCCACCATCCCAATGAAGGACCACGATGCCATTAAGCTCTTTATTGGGCAGATCCCCCGTAACCTGGACGAGAAAGACCTCAAACCGCTCTTCGAGGAGTTCGGGAAGATCTATGAACTGACGGTGCTGAAGGACAGGTTCACTGGCATGCACAAAGGTGAGTTACCTCCTGAACTTTCCCGGGAGAGATCGGGAGAGAAAGGCAGGCTTCCTCTCTCTCCCTGGCTCTCTTTCTCTCTCTCTCTTTCCTTTCGATTTCATTTAATTTTATTTCATTTTTGGTTGGCCCGGGGGCGGAGGCGGCAGGCAGGGGGGGCAGGGAAAGAAATAATAGACCCATCCTGGGAAGAGAAAAGCGAGAGTCAGGGCAGGGACTCAGCTCTGTTTGGCTTATTTATTAGTATTTTTATTTCTTTCCCCGCTTTTTTTGGGGGGTGAGAGGCAGCTCCCGGGGAGCGCCGGGCGAGCGGCGGCGCGGGCGCGGGGCCGGCGGCAGCTGTCCGCGGTGCTGAAGCCAGAGAGGGTGCTCTGTATTTACCTTCGGGAGCCGCTCTTCGTCAGCCCAGGGGTGTGTGTGTCCGTCTGTCTGTCCCTGGGTTTGCTTGCAACCCCCGATTTTACAACTGTTCTATATCTAGCACCAGAGGCTTTTTCTTTTCTTTCTTTCTTTTTATTTTCTTTTCTTTTTCTTCCTCTTCTTTTTTTTTATTTGGCAATTTTTTTTATTTTTTGCTGCTGTTACATCTATAATTTGTAGTCCTCTACAAAGCAAGAAGTAGAGGAGAGTTAGTTGCTCCGAGAGAGCTATTTCATTTGATTCTATTCAACACAGGAACAGAGATATAAACAACAATAAAGAAGCCCATCTCAAGCGGGGCAGGGGTGTGTGCACAAAATCACGGTATATGTGCATGTGTGGGAGAAGGCAGACAGAAAGGACAGGTGGCAGCTAGTTTCAGAGGGAAGAAGACTCTGATCAGGCATATTCCAAGCACTACTTTAATGTGTCCGAAGTCCATGCTGGGAACTTTTTAGGTTTTCTCTAAACGTAGTGGAGATGTACTCCTTACACGATGCCTCACTTGCTCCATCTCTGCCCGCTCATTTCCCTGCTCAGCTTAGGCACTCCGGAGGTGCCTATCAGATTAGATGGTGCTCCGTTTTGGGGGTGGGGGAAGGTATGTGTAGTCGGGGAGAGGTGCTCAGATCCTCGGGTAGGAAAGTAGGACTCGCAGGGAGGAAGTTGAAGGAAATTTGTATGGTAGCCCTGCTTAGGAGCAGAAGAGAACCAGGAGTGATGTGAGCCACTTTATTAACTGAGATTCTGTATAAAAGTGTGTATGTGTGTGTTTATATTTATTTTTTTAAAAAATAAAAAGGAAAAGAAAAAGACCGTGTCCGAAGTGATTGGGGTGTGACTCCAGATTTAGCATAGGAGGAGAAAGCCTTTAGCATGGGACCACAGGGAGAGTGAAAGTTGTATCTTTTACAGGACAGCTTCACTACCAGTGTCTAGTCCAGCTTGGTGCACTCCTGGCAGTGACAGTCACCGGTAATGGCATTACTGTCTTCCCAGCTTTCCAGATGCCTTGGCGAGTTGTAAATCTTGAACTTAACGACATGTTTAGCAGGCATCTCTTCCCTCTTCCCACTCACTCCCCTCCTTGCTTCCACTCTCAGGAAATGCGAATGAAAATATACTCTGACAGTGCAAAGTACCAGTTTTACACAAGCTAGAGAAAATGTTCAGGGCTCGGAGACTAGGGACTCAGTCTAAGTTATTGGATATTTCTTCTATCCTTTCTTGCCGGTCGCATCAAACACTCTTCTCATTTTTAAAATGATCAGTGTAGCTCTTTTGAACCTTGCTTTCTTTTCTTACTGTCTTCCTAGAAGCCACATCAAGGTCTGATTGGCATCATTTAAACATGACACCTGTACTATAATAATTATTAATAATAGCAATAAAAATAATAGTAAGAGGTACAGGGAAAGAAAGGTCCTGAGAGATTTCATCTATTAATGAGAGTAGACACTGAGCTCATTTGTGTATGTGAATGTGTTTGCAAAAAATTATCTGTTTCTGTAAAATAAAAATAATAGCAGTAAAAGCTACACTGAAGATAACCTCTCAACACAGTGTAGAAAAAATCTTTGAGCTAACACTTCGATGAAGTATTTTTTTTTTTTTTTGGTAGTAGGAGGTTACAGTGATTTGTTGATGAGATTTTATTCTTTTGTTATGTTTTATGTTAAACCTGAGATTAATCATTCAGTGTGCTAACTTCAATTTCTATCTCATAGATTTGAGTTCTCTCTCTTTCAGTTCAGTTTTGCTTTTACTGTATGCTTGCATTCACAGAGACAAACTCAAGAAGGGAGAGAGAGGGGGAGAGAGAGAGAGAGAGAGAGAGCGAGAGAGGAGAGAGAGGGATCATTTATCTTGCTTGGATGTGTTTAACACATATCCCTGAATTAAGCAAGATACTAACTTCATTTCCCTTCATTTCATTTATGTTGTAAAGCTGCAACCTAGGAAAAAACCAGGTGGGGAATCTTGTCACCTCATCAAATCAAATTGCATGAGTTCATCTCAAAATACACAGTCATTTTTAACCTGCTATAAGTTTTGGACTTTGGAAAGAAAATTTATGATGATGATTGCTATTTTGTGGGCTAGGGTTTGAGCAAAGCTTCAACAGACACTGAGTTGCCAGCATTTCTGAGATCGGTTTTATTTAGTACATCCGAGAAGAGTTTGAACTCCTTTCTAGCGATGCCGCTGATTTATTAGCTAATCCTGATAAAAATGTGCCTCTGGCTACCTGGAAAAAAATTACTTTCTTGCCAGTAGTGATTAATTACTATTAAGTCAAAAAGCGTGATGGGGCTTTGAAGTATGAGGGTTGTGTTTGTTGTGTTTGGCTTTTTTTTACCATTATTTTATTCCCTTTATTTCGTTTTTAATCTATTTTTTTCTCTTTTCCCTTCTCTAAATGCAGTCATGTGAAGCATTGTATTTACTCAGATGTCCTTATTTTGGCTTTGCTTTGCAGGCGTAGGTGAAGAATTGCATAAAGATAGTCCAACTTGGCTCTCAGGGGTAGGTTGGCAATACAAAACCCCAAGATGCTTTCCATAAGAGATGCATAATGCTTATACATTAATTGATCCATCACTCTCAGTTGATTTCATTCCTAATTCAGAGGATGAGGCTGTGGCAGTGGTACACCCTGAAGGGTTAATAGTAGGCTGTAGTTTATTTAAGTGTGCAGAGAGCAAACCTTGGGTGTAGAGGGGGAGAAGGTGGGATTGTTCTAGGTGGAGGGAAGAGAGAGGAATTAGTTTAAAGTAAAAAACCAGCAACCCGAGTAGTTTCAGGTGTAAATCCATTGAAATGAGATCAAAGGGTGTGTATTCTTGAAAATATTACGAAGATATTCTATTGCATTGCCCCTGTATAACAAGAGGGAATCGAAAATGAAGAAGCTAAAGTACATTACTATGCCCTCATCCAAGAAAAACTATCACAGAAGGAGAGTAAAGTCCCTGGTTCTCTCACCAGCAGCTCTGGCTGATACCAGTAGAGACACCAGGAAAGAGGCAGGGGATTATGATTCTCTTGCAGATATGCAAAGAGAGAAAGGGTATGGGGGAAGCTGCGTGTGGGAGAAGGCGGGAAAGGCTTGCCAGATCCCTGAAAAAATAAGCTTTCATGGCACGAGCGCAGCTGCTCTATATTTCCCCCATCCTCGCTTTTCTCCACACGGGGCAGGAACAGGCTCCTGCTCTGGTACTTTGCTGTAGGGTTGGGAAGAGGCTGTGTGCTGAGATCCACGGGTAGAAATCTACCGGGGCTGATCTGACCCACCCACGCACTCACACATACTCGCACACACATGCACTGAGTTAACTAATCACACTTTAACAATTTAGCAAGACATTCATTCATAACTTCCCCCCATCTTATCTAGCTGTGGAGTATGCTTAAAGGCTGAGTTACTGGGAGATATAAAGGTTAGTGCTCTCAGGACAGCCATATTATAATGCATTATCTTTGGAGTCATTTAAGGCCAATTTAAGTGGTATTTAGTATAATATTTATGAATTAATGTTATCTAAATATAGGATTGTCCCCATAGGTTTAAACAGTCTTTTCTATTGAAGCTTGCTTGTACCCAAGGCCTGGGAAATGTTTTAATTTAAAACACACAAGTCTCCATATTATTCTATTTTGGAAGTCAGAAGAAATCAGCATTCCACACTTAACTGAGATTTACTGAAACACATGCGGACGAATGCACTTAAAGTGTGGAGATAGCGTGCGCTGGGAAAGCAGGAGTCTTGCGTAGACGTGAGACCAACAACGTTGTTTCAACCTTTATTTAAGGGTGGAAAAAACACAACCCCCCTAAAACCTTGACATCCACTTCTGCAGTCCCATGGTTGGGGTGTTTTTTCCTACCTGACCCAAACCTCACTCTGTAAGCATTCAGTGAAGATAGAAAAATGCAGTATGAAAAGAATAGTTTAGTCCCTTTACAGCTTTACCTTCTTAAAAGTATAAATAATTTTGAAATTTAGAGCACCTCTGGGGTAGGGAAATGAGACTTCCAATCATTATATTCTGTTCTGTTTGATTACAAAGATAGATGATAGAAAAATTAAAACCTTGCTAAGTTTAAGGATATTTATGAAGATTTTGGATATGTCAGAAATTCAAAGGCGCAATAAAAACGAGCATTCAGTCAAGATGATGTGTATGTTTATTTGCAGAAATGTATAGTTTTGTGTATGTATACAAACAGAAAAAGAGATGTGTACACATTCATGTGTACAGCCTTTGGGAAATGGAAATTTTAGTTGAAAGAAGCACAGCGCAATACAGGTGCTGAATAAACTCCTTCATAATTGAAACATAAGACTTGCCTGGCTGAAAGCAACACATACAGCATTTAGTATGGTAGTAAACCAAACAAGTTTTAGGGAGGTAAACGCACAAATAAACTAGAATAAAATAGAGGAGACTTAAGCCTTAGGTCTAAAGAACAACCCCTTAAAACAGTCACAATGCAATTGGATAGCTTGATGGAGGAGAGGAAAAAAGCTAACCCCTGTTCACTAAAATCTCCTGGACATATGAGTGTCTATGTGTTTTGATAATGTCAAACAGATATCCCAGATTGGTCTATAAATTAGAAGGCTATATGCTAACTCTTTTTTTTCAGGGGTCTGGACATGGATTCTGGTTTCTAAAAGTAGCTGCAGCCAGTTACGATGCTGTTGTTACGGTTGTGTCAGCATTTCCCATACAAACTCTAATTTTCAGGGATCTCTTGTTTGCCTGTCAAGTTTTGCACTGAAAGCTGTTCCTCCGCTAGTCCCACTACCATATGAACTAATCATCCTTATGAGAAGAATTTGTTTAAAAGTTACATTATTGTGGAACAAAGAAAGAAATTAAAGTTTGTGCGTCCACAGCTTTTGCTTCTTCTTACATTTCGCCAGGTTAGACTTACATTTCTTACGCTTTTACAGATTATGATTGCTTCTGTCCCTCAATACCTACTTATACTGGTGCCTTTGGGCATTTTAGGGGAAAAAAAAAAGGTTACTTTTTTCCTTTAAAAAAAGCTAATTAGGAACAACCAAATTTCATAGTATTTCTTTGCCCCTACCAAGGTTTTAATTGAGGGGTGAATCAGAAACTTACTAATTTCTGCAAGAAACAATAGGAACCGGGGACAGTTTGGTTTAGTTTCATGTAATTTTTTTTCCCTTTATCAAGCCAGAAAAATTGGAAATTTCAGCACTGGAATACAGGGAAAAATTGAGGATCCTTGTCACCTTGCATACAAAGCGTGGTTTATCTGGTCCTGTATCCCGCATCTGCTAGTGGCCAGTGCCACCGGCTGGGCTTTCTTTAGCAGAGGATTCAAATTACATAGCATAATAAAAGCCAGGCAGCTGATGGAATGTAGTCTTTTAGAGGAAATTGTCAGAAAGCACCTGGAAATTTTGTCTTGTTAAAGAGTGAGTGAGATTGCAGAAAGTGTCTTGTGCTCAACTGAAAGGCAGATTGTACCCATCAGGGAGGGCAGGCAGAGCATTGTCTGTTCATGGTGGTCAAGAGCAAGGGACGGAAGGCTTTGAGTGATCAAGGAGGGTCTCCTCCAGCCTTAAGAGCTGGAAGTATGCAGCCACATTTTTCAGCAAGACATCAGGGTGTTTTTTTTATCATGCATACCCTGTGCACATGCATACCAGCCGCATTGACCCGACAGACCATAACGACACTAAAGGAGCTGTTACTGTCCCTCCCGTCAATCAACTGTGAACTGAGGCGGGTTTATGCGACAGGCAGTAATGGTTCCAAGGGAGAAAGGTGGGGGATATGACCTAGACTGTTGGACCTCTTACCTGCATTTAAAATAGAGAGAAAACATCAGATGCCCAAAGACCCACGCAGGTGATGGCTATAACCTCAAAGTAATATTCCAAAAATGCAGGGAACTGCAGAGCTCAACTTGACCTGTCCATCAAACCTTTGTGTGGTTTCTGCCCCATAAGAATTTCCACTAAGAAAGTGAAGTGTTAAAGAAACTAAGTTGAATCCTGACTTTAACAAATATCTGGTGGTTCATTAATCCCTGTGCCAGCTTTATTTTGGGAGCAAAAGCCTGCTACCTGCCTCCTGGGCAGAACGCAGCAAAATTTCTGCCATCGCTTAGGTGGCTTCACATTTGGAAATACTGCTGCAGGTTTGCACTTAGTGTTTCACATTCCGTTTAAAATTCTGGATTATGGGTAACCTCAACACTTGCAGGTAATGCTACTAATTTCTGCACTTGCTGGCTTGTCCCTTAACTTAGCTTTACTTCTGTAAGTGAAACTAAAACTTAAACAAAGCTAAGGAACTGAAAAAAGCATGACCTCTGCCACACTTCTCACTCACTTAAATGTCCACTGATGCTTGTATGACTGTTGCCAGGGTTTGTCATGATGGACTGACCCTTATGCATCAAAATCTGCTGCAGAGAAAGGGAAAAAATATTACCCATGGTGAGGAAAAGTTATCGTTTCCTTCCACCATTGCTCCACTTACTGAGCTGGGGTATATATTACAAGGGTCTCTCTTTTCCCCTATCTTCAAGGGAGCCGTTGTCACATTTTGGGGATCTCAGGATCTACTGAGTCACTTTGTCTGTGCTGCATCTCTTGGCATGGTCTGGAGTCAGGATGTCATCACAGAGATAGCATTTATTTGCTTTTGTCACTGTGAGCCACAGCTTGAATGCACACACAGGTGAATGCAGCTTTTAATGTGCATTCATTATATCCAAGTGACATCCCCTTGAAGGAAGAGAGGGCTTATTATTGTCACTCCTTAAAATAAAGATGGATGAGAGCTCTAAAGCTCTCAAATAAAGTGCCTGACCATACGTAGTAGCTAAAAATAAATCATATACGGCCATCTATTCCATGTAAATGAATGGTAAGACATATAGATATAGACATTGTGTTAATTTTGTCAAGCAGAAGCAACCAAAAATATTGATCAAGGCAAGGGGGAAAAATTGATAATGAACTGGACTTGAAGAAGACTTTAATTGACAGTGACTTCTGTGAACCAGCTTTGGACAGTATATATAAACTGACCACGATGTAACTTTATTGCAATGCACTCTCCTGTAATTAATTGTCACCTTTGTTAAGACTGGCTACAGATCAAAGGTTTAAAGATACTTAACAGGTTCTTAGTAACAAACCCTTCAGATGCATTAGAAATATCCGACAGCTCAGCCAATGAGGCATGCAGATTTCGATCTATCTCACCCTTATCTGTTTATTTCTCCCTCCTTTGTAGAACATGAAAGTCATTGTTTAACATTAACTATTTAATAGATGACTTCATTGGCAATTTTGATACCTCCAGGGATATATGGTTGTCGTGATGGGGACCCTCACTTTATGGTCTTTCAAGGTATTTTGTCCACGGAAAGTTGTTTATGGTTCGGTAGACCAAGGTGTAGTGCAGACAGTTTGCAGTGCAGACTATTCTTACCCCTTTATGTGGCTAAGGTATTTAATTTCCTTATTTAAACCCAGAAAACATAANCATGTAGCTGAGAATGGACTTCTATGGGAAAACTGAGTTTGCAGTGAGATAGAAGTGCGCGATTAGTATATCACACACATGCAACTATTTATTTTACATGAACATTAATGAAAACATACATTCAGTACAGATAGGATAATATAGGTTTCTAAATAATTCTTTTCTAAAAGACAGTATGTTCTCTATACTTATGTAAAAGTGGCAGGTGATTTAAGAGGGTATTCCTGGAATTATATGCAGAGTTTAATATGACATATAACCATTTGCTCATTATACTGTTTTAATGATACGGGTCACACTTAATTAATTTATCTCTGGTTTATTTGTACATTGTGTCTGAGCCTCCAAAATATTTTAGAAGCTACCAGGCTGCCTTCTCAGTGCACCAGGGCAGATAACTCTGGACATGAAGCCTCTTCAATCAGAATAAAAATGGAGCTTTGAAGACAGTTGATCTGATGAGATCTGAGTGCATATTTGGTCTGTTTTTAATTCAAATGCCTGTGTATATATTACACAGGGACTGTGTGTGCATGCATGTATCGAAAGGGCAGACTTACATTTGCACATAGTTCCTCTCCTTTCCAGTCTCTAAGGATAGATTCGCATCACACAATATGAATCACTCACTGCAAACGCACACAAATATCTTTGTCGGACTCAGTAGCTTCTTGCAGGTAGATGTATAAAGCAGCATCAGCCTAATAATATCCCTATAAAACAGTGCTTCCTTCCTAGGATCGAGAGGGATGAAGGTTGTCAGAAGATCAAAAGATATATCACAGTGTGCTTGTAGAAATCCCCTGATTATGTTTCCTCTCTATAATGCTCTAATTCACTATTTGATCAATTGTAAAAGGGCCAATGCTTTAGGAAGAAAAAAAAGTATTAGGTTACTAGATGCTTCAGGGTGAGTGAAAATCACACCTAAAATTATATATAGCAATACAGTAATGAACTTGTCAATACTTCTTTAAGGAATCTGACAGCCCTATATGAGAGATTCAGTTCTGTGAGCAAAGGTCACAATACAGGTATTGCTTATTAAGGCTATCGATAGCCTAGTTGACCAATCTAACCAGAGACTGTATAATGTACCTCCTGTTAACAGGTGGGGAGGAGAACTATGAAGAATTTCGAGAACTGCCCACATGTAATATTAATAATATTGATTCTAATAATATAATAAGGTAAAGATGCACTTCTCTGAAATGTTGCATGGAGGAATCAGGGGATGACTGAGATACCTTTGCCGAGCAGATTGAATTGGTTTCCACCTCTCTGAAAGTTAACTTAGAGAAAATTCAGTTTTTTTGCCTAGGCTCCATTTCCTGATCATTATTTCACCCAGTGCAGACGGAAACCAGATTTGCTTTTCTCTAGGATCGGGTCTTGGCTGAGCTGGTGCACAAAAGCCAGGGACCTGAGAAACTTCTCGCTGCGAGGAGCATTTTGATCAACAGCTTCAGCCCCAGTCAAATTAGGATTAATCCTAGAGAGTTCTTTTTCAACATAAAATTG